>JAGVVM010008266.1:12500-16964 GCA_019149425.1 Psidium friedrichsthalianum | reverse complement strand
GCTCTGAATTTCATTTTGTTCTCTCCTTCTAACTTTTCTAGTTTTCTACCCCTCTAAGAGTACCTCAACACATTTTCCTTTTTCCACACCACAATTACTGCACCTGACCTTCAGCTATGGTGTGTTCAACATTGTGAAGGTCAAACAGATTATACAAACGCGTGTAAAGAACATTTCTATCTCGTGCCTTAATTTCTTAAACGTGGGAAGGATCAGATGTCTTTCTTTACTAGTAAATTGGTATCATCAAATGCCTTGCATAAGATTTTAGCGCAAGAAACCCAAGCGCAAATGCTTATATCCAATTGTTTGATGCATACATACAGGACAGATACAAGTGAAGACGAGGACAAATGTTACAGCAGCCACTACGCTATGCAACACGATCTGCTCAGAGAGCTGGCTATCGTAGAGTGCGACCGGGGGGAAGTAGAGAAGAGGGAGAGACTTATTCTGGACTTGACTGGAGATAATTCTTCCGATTGGTGGAGTGAGCAAAGGCGACCGATTCTCGCTGCTCGTCTAGTGTCCATCTACACAGGTTGGGAACTCTCTCTCTCTCTCTCTCTCTCTCCCTCCCCCCCTCTCTCTCTCTCTCTCTCACAATGACCTGTTGGGAAAAAATTCTGTTGGTTGGTAGTTAAGTTACATCTTAACCTTCTATGTTCATAATGCAGATGGAACATTCTCAAGACCCTGGCCAAATCTTCAACTGCCTGAAGCTGCGGCTCTTGTCTTGAACTTCGTGAACACCAAAACTTATGCTTTGCCGGAATTCATTGGGACAGCAGATAAACTTAGGGCCCTGATAGTAACAAACTACAGCTTCTTTCCGGCTGAGCTGCGCAATTTCCATATCCTCGGGTCTAGTTTAACAAGGATCAGGATCGAACGCATCACGGTTCCTCTCATGAGCATGGGAAAACTACGCTTGCACAGTCTGCAAAAGATATCCTTTTTCATGTGCAACATCAGTCAGGCTTCGACGTCAGACAATGCCAAAATCTCTGATGCAATGCCAAACTTGGTGGAGCTCATCATAGACTATTGCGACGATCTTAAGACATTACCGGATGGCATCTGTGAGATAATGCCTCTGAAGAAGCTTAGCATCACGAACTGCCATAATTTGTACGCACTCCCTGAGCAGACTGGAGAATTGGCGTCCCTCGAAGTGGTCAGGCTTAATTCCTGCACGAGCTTGTCACGGTTACCGGACTCAATTGGAACCCTGGAAAAATTGATATCACTCAATATATCTGATTGCCTGAGCCTGAGCTCTTTGCCCAATCAAATTGTTAATCTGGTTAATCTCAAGAGGATGAACATGAGAGGATGCCTGAGGTTGTCTGAACTGCCACGGTTGATCGTGAAGCTGAGGAACCTAAGGGAGGTGGTTTGCGACAAAGAAAAAGAAGTCATGTGGGAGCCTCTCAAGAGCAGTCACAATGGCTTGAACATAACGGCGTCCGAAGAAGAAGAGGCTAACTTAGATTGGCTGCATGATTGAAAAGAGACCATGCGATGACCTCTCAACTTTTTCTCAAGGTGAAACGTTGTTATTTAATTATCTTTTTTGTACTTTTTTGAACTGTTTGCTCAATTTATTTCCTATACGTTGCCTTTTTTTTTTTTTAAATGTGGACGGCGAGGCATTGATGACTGGACCAAATAAAATATGAGTTGTGCCACATCATTTATTTAGCGTGTTCGAGTTAAAAAAAATCTTTTATTTTGATCTTCTGTCCTTTTCTTTCTATCCTTCTTCTGTCAAAAATAGATGAAAAACATACGATTTTACGAGATTCGGCAATAAGCCAATGTCGTCGGTCAAATACCTCACCCACCTCCTCTCTTTTTTTCTTCTTTTTTCAATATCATCAAGTATGTACAGATTTAGAGATATACAATCTGACTTACTCCTTATACAAGTCAAATCTCTACCAAATAGAAAAAAGAATCCTTTACAAATCAGAGGAAAAAATAAAATTCCTACAAATTAGGGAATTACAGCTCACGCCAACATCTTCTTCCTCCTCCTTCGTCTACCACTAACAACGCTACTGCAAACCATAACCACCACCGCGTCCCTACCATCATCGCTGTTGCTGAGGTGTAACTCGCGCTGCCTTACCACAACGACCACTTCAGCATTGCCCTCTCTCTCTCTCTCTCTCTCTCTCTCTCTCTCTCTCTCTAACCACACGATTCTCTCTATTTTTCGAATCTAAAGTGCAAACTTAGATTTGTACCATCGCAACCTCATATTTGAGGTCATGGCGGCTTAAATCAGAGGTCGTGACTAAGACTTATTGAGGTTTGGATTATTTACCTAGTTTTTGTAAATTCCTCAATAGGAAATGATTTTAGTTGTCCCAAATTATTGTATAGGTTCCCTATCTTTATCATTAAGTCATCCACTCGACTTGGGCTATCTGATGTCCCTCCACCCTCTAGATGGACATTTTTGACTAGGAATAGTTGATTAATATGGCAATTGCAAGGTCTTGGCTTTCACAACTTATTGACAAATAAAAGGTGGCGAAAGTAATATATACAACTAAATTTTAATTTGGCCAGTCATAATATTGGGTTCCTTAGTCGTGTCGTGACGTGTCATAAGTTGAATAACTTGGAATCATTCATGCACCACATTAGCTTCCAAAGAAGCATTTTACTTGTTAGCTGATTATTGATGCGCCTTCACGTGATCGTTTCCTATGGAACATAAAGAAATAAAAGGTAAAAATAAAATTAAAACATTTGAAAGAAATTTCTCATCTTTCGTATGAACTTTGATTATATTGTTGTTCCTTCTAGATGGATTCGAGCGTCGTTGATTGGCTACAGTTGTGTGAAAGGAAGAAGGGAAGGTGTGAAGAAGAAAACTGTAAAACTAAGTGGAATGAGCCGATGAAGTTTTTGCGTGGCGTCCAAGCGAAAAGGCGACGTCGCTGAGGTCGTCTTCTTGATGTAATCCAGCTTACGTTGGACATGATGTAGTGCCCTTCCGCAATCCACATATCTGATTTAAACTAGTGGAAATTACGACTCGAAAAATAAATTCTTATGCGATGATGCATCCAGTTTATAGAAGTTAAGTTATTGTAAGAGAGAAATATATCGATAATGTGAGGACCAGTATCCCCCAAATTTGAAAGGTAAATATTATTAGGCTTGAATAATCAATCGAACGGGGTGCGTTGGCTTTTCACTGGGGAAAATATCAAAAAGTCATAAATCTTTTACATTGATATCAATTTAGTCCTAAACTTTTCAACTTGATCAATTTGATTCAAAACCTTTTTTATATTGATACCAATTCAGTCAATCCGGTCAATTTTCGCTGGAAATCGTTTATGTGGAAACCGACGATGCCACATAGGACAGTCGGCGTAGATGTCAATATTGTTTGATATTATTTTTTAAAATTATTATTTTCTTTTTTTGTGAAACTTAGGGTTTGGCCACCGAGGGTTGCCATGCCAACCACTAGCGAAGGCCACCTTGCCCAAGTCCATCACAGCCTTGCCGACCCTGGATGACGGCGTTAGTTACCTCGTGCGTAGCGGGCGCGATGCCCCAAGGCGAGGCGGCCCTTGCCGGCCAAACCGTAATTTTTAGGGGAAAAAAGACAAAAAAAAAGAAGAAAAGAAGAAAATTTTTAAAAATATCCACGTTCAAAGTTAGCTACCCTACATGGCATCCTCGACGTCCATATCAATGATTTCCGTCTAAAACTGGCCGGATGAATTGAATTAGTACTAACGCAAAAACGTTTAAAACTAAATTTGTCGAATTGCAAGGTTTTTATGATTGAATTAGTATCGATGCAATAGGTTTATGACTTTTTTTTGTGCTTTTTTTTTTTTGCCATTTTTCAATAGAACAACACGATCTAATTTTGTAGAATCAACCCCGACAAATACACGCTTCTACGCGCAAAATGAACCAGCGATACCGATAGCGGGAATTAAGGAATTTTATGGAAAGAGAGCCTGGAAACAAGATTTAAAGTGGTTTTGACTTAAGTGTGCCCTCTGGGCCTCTCCTATCTCCCAACTCTAGCAGCTCAAATTGGCCGATATCCACTAGCTAATGCTAAGAGTTCAAATAAGTGTTGAACCAGCTCCGCGTAGAATCTGAAAATCTACTATAATAAACAACCCCGCTGCATACTAAGTCGTTCTCTTATTTACAGAGCACAAATAGATTCTTTCCCCTACGATAAACCACTCATTTCAGTTTCACAAAGAATCCCTTTACATACTTTGTCCCTCATCTGGACAAATGCCTTCATTAGTACTACAACTACTCCCCTTGTATATTTACAAACGGGTTTGTCACCCTATTAGTCACTCAAATGGTTAATATACGATTACGAAAAGACAAACTCAGAAACGTCTCGACAACACTCGAATTCTCTTGTTATTGCCCTCGACAAACTAAAACTTACTTCCGACT
>JAGVVM010008265.1:0-18617 GCA_019149425.1 Psidium friedrichsthalianum | reverse complement strand
TTTTCAACTTGTTTGGATGGAAAATTGATGATTTCACGACAAATATTTTTCTAAAAACGAGGGCTTGAAAATAATTAGTTAAATGAAAATAATTATGTTATCAGCAACAATCGGAAAAGCAATTGAAGTGAGTATCTCTTAAGCTTCATTTATTTGACGGTGAAAAAAAAATGAAAATTATGTAAAAAACGCCAGTTGCTTTGTTTAAAGGTAGGACTTTTTTTTCCTTAAAACCCACAAAAGTTAAAACCTTCCAAAAAACTAAAAACCCTTTTATTTACCGAATACAAAAATTTACAAAAAAAAAAAAAAACTTATTTGCTTGGCTAGAAATAAATCCTTTTAACGGTGAACGTTCATTATGTACCGAAAAACCTTTCCCCAATTTATCCTACCACATCGGCCTTGGCGCCAATGCGAGACAAACAAAGGGCGGGGAATCTCGAGATATTATGGATTACACACTCTTAAAAATTCCCACTAAGTTACCTTTAATTAGACAAAAAAACACTTCATTATATAATATAAATATAACTCATTTTGTTTTTTATTTTCATTCGGGATTTTTTACAGATCGGTACAAGAAAATCCAAAAAACGTCGAGTCTGGCCAAACTGCAAGCATAGCCCGACCAAATTCCTTGGGACGTTTCACATTGGAACAAAACAGTCACGGGGCAAAAGCTTAAATACTAAAAAACAGGAAAAGAAAAGGAAATAAAAAAACACAATAATTTGAAGCCGACCACAGCTGCGTGTGGGAGGCCTAATTCTTTAAAAGGGGGGACCCTTGCCAAAAATTTTAGGTCAGTCTCAAAATCTAACCCCAAAATTTTTTGTCTTGAAAAAAAAAAACCTCAAACTTAGGTCCAATCTTAACTCTTTCCCAATTTTTTTTATCTAGAAAAAAAACCCCAATATTTTTAGGTATAGTCCAACTTATTGCCCCCAATTTTTTTTTTCTTAAAAAAAAAATTAGAAATTTTGAACATATTTTCAAAATCTATTCGTGGTTCCAAGTCCAATGGACCATAAAACATTTTTTCAATTGATAACAAACAACCACCCCCACATTAAACCAAAAACATAATGAGGCATAGTATGGAAAACAACGGATATTTTTTCCACTATGGATATAAAATCCAACCACAATAAAGAAATTCTTCAAAATGAAAAAAAAACCGTTTTACGTCTACAAAAAATATGGATCATAATGGAGATATTTGGATTGACTGCTAACAGTGCAATTTGAAGATTAGAGTAAAAAAATTTACGATTTTTCTTAGGAAAAGGAAAATTTTAGGGTTAGATTGGGGATGAAAATAAAAAATTTATTGATTTTTTTTTTTCTGAGGAATAAAGGAAAAAAATTTATGACTATTAGGAGTAAAAACCTAAAGTGATGCGTAGGGTGTTCTGAGGTGAAATTTGGGGAATTTTGAACATGGACCTGTGAATCAGATGTTCACAAAGGAAAGAGATGATTGGCGCGACTGAAAGCAACAGGAGGTTGTTTTCAGGACAAAAATCAAATAAAATAAATAAGGAAATTTTATGGAAGAATAAGAATAAATAAACACGAAAATCATTGGTATTCTACCCAAAAAAAAAAAAAAAAAGCAGAAAACAATTGGGTTTGCGGTGTTCTGCACCAAAGCTTCATCAATGTTTCAATGGGTACTAATAAGAACAGCGTAGCTGTTGGGACCCAAGAATTCAAAATTTTCTCTATGTCTGATGTTGGTATATTCATTTTTCAATTTGATTGGGTGCTTTGAATTTTTTCGAAATAAAAGATTTTGACCGAAAAAAAGAAGGACTCGAGAGCACGAAGGATTAAAATTTTAGATATCGAACTCAAAGCATTGGGCTTCATATTTTGGTGTATACTATTTGGAAAGGCCATGAATGTTGTTAAAAAGGGAATCTGACTCCAACTTATAATTACAATCCAAGTAAAAAACTGTGAAAAATCTTGTTTGTAAATCTTTCGTTAAATTGAGAGATTATTTCGTGAAGAATTGTGAGGGTTGATTGCGAGATTACTATGTATAATTGCGAGCTTAGATAGACCAATAGCGTCTGAGTGACTCAAACTCGAGTATCTTATAATTCATGCATATTCTTGATCCGCAGCAAAATTTCTGCTACTCTCTCCTCCTGAATTTAGGCCATATCCATTGAACCACGTAAGTCTGAAGTTTGATTGATTTCGTACCGACTCGCTTGACATCATTTCTCACAGCACGATTAATATAGTTATGCTCAATTCCACCACTCACCATGTGTTGGGCCCCTTGCTAAGCAATGAAAAGGACTTGCAAAGTGGCAGGTGTTTGGTTTAATAAAAATTCAAGCATCAAAAACTCAGTCCAATACAAACAGGTGGAGTCCCTTGGTTGGAACCAGAGCAAATCATGAAATAGGCGAGACCCTTTTTTCCCAAAAGGATAACCGAAAAAACCTCGTCAGATTTCCAAATGGCCTCTAGCTATCGACTTTTCCGTTCTTCCTTTCATTATAATTGGTGATTGAGCACCACCTGCTCGATGAAATGTCAGTGGAATCAGGGGAACATCGACCTATGAATTGCTCTTCCTTTTAGATGCTCTTGACCTCCTAGCCATAGCCAGTGAAGCTTAGAGAAACGGATTGCTTTTGAATTTGTATGGCATTTATTAGTGTAAAACTAGAAAGTGCTTGGATTAATTAACTTCGTATAAGTAAGTTGCAGACTTGTGGCAGATTCTCACCCCAAGCTAATGGCCAGGTGGTTTTGGAGAATATCAAACACCCCATTATCTCAGATAATGATAAATCGCCCGCAAAATTTCAATTTTAATCATCATCTGGTGCAAATGCTTCCATGTTTTAGGGCACACTCGGTCAGATTTTTTTTTTGGTTTGCGTTCTTTCCTCATTTACCCGGGTGATGGAGTTGCTTCATGGACAGGTGATTTATATTCCTGAGGAGGCTTCCTTTGTGGCGAATATGTGAGATGTTGCGAAGTGTTAGTCAAATCAATTATCGTTTTCCAGACGTGCGGTCCATCATCATTGCAAATTATATAAACAAGAATATTAGTAATACCATATCGACGTATATGCTCGTGCTTAGAGGTGTGCAAAAGAATGGGAACCGCTCGAACAGCCTCAGAAATGACGGTTCTCATGAGGATTTCATTGTTCCTGATTCCGGTTTGTTTCGGTGAGTACCAGTCCGATTTCCCGGACTCCATGCGTGAAATCACCCTCCCGCCCACCAAGCCTGGGGACCGATATATATTTTAAAATAAAAATCCAGCTCACTTTTAGTGGAACTCTTAAATGAACGATCGCGCATACCCTCCTATCGTCCACATCGAGGAGCTGTCCGAGTATGCTCTTTTCATGGACAAAAGTGATCCTTGTGGGGTGTCTCCAGTCATGGCATCGTGCACACCTCCTCAGGACCCGTTGATCATCGAAGACAACTAACTAGCTCACTTCATGTTCACATTGGCCATAAAATGTGTAACTTTTTTCTCTAATCTGCGACAACTATAGAGACCTCGGAGTAGGATCTCTCTAGGGAAGGGAAGGTTGTGACGTGAACCTAATATGGTTAAATTATACCTAACGAGAAAATGTTTAATTTTTTAAAGTATTAATGGTGCATGTTACGAGAGTAGTATTAACATTTGCAAAATTTTTCGACCACCTCCATTAAATGCTTCTTCGATTTTATTTACTCCTACTTTTTTTTTTAGCACCCACAATTAGACCATTTTGAAAGCAGATTGGCCTCGTATCCAAGTGTCTTGTTAATGATTGCCTTCATAAGCTTTGTTAATCATTACTAAATAAGGACTGGTCCAATTTCCAACTATCAATTGATGAATGCAATTTTTTAGGGATTATTGACCAGTCGATTTTCATGTGGATCCACAGAACTAAGGGCAATTTCCGATTTTATTTTTTGAAAAACCGTTACTTACTGGGGCATTTCCCCATTCCCACGATAGATAGCCACCCACCCAAACCATATTCACCACAAGTTATGTGCATATTTCTTCGCGACCCCATTCATCGCTTAGATCATAACCCACGAATTAGCCACATCCAATTAGGATGCATGGTTTTGGAGACCTCAGCAGAGATTGGGAATCACTAAAAAGCATGTGGCGGCATGGTGAGGCACAATCCAACATTTAGTATTTGAAAAAAAAAAAAGGATGGTGAAATGAACCTTGCAATTGCACCCAAATGTCACTCAACCGAAATGACCATTAAATTAAATGAATTTAATATACATATTCCTTCACAGCTAAGTTAAGAACCCAAATGGTGGTGCTTTTTGACTAGGAAAAGAAAAGGCTTGTAGATTTTTTTTTTTTTTGCTTTATCTTTTTTTTTAATCAAGTTTTGAGCTTTATAAAAGGAGGAAGCACCTGAAGAAGAAGAAGAAGAGAAGAACTTAGCTTTTGGATGTGATGTGTTGTATGGCCGATGAAAGGCCATTGATGAATGATAAAGTGGGAGCATAAGGTAGTGGTTTGCTTTTTACTAATTCCACTTTTTTCTCCCCCACCAAACGTGCCTTGTACAGCCACCCACGTGTTGCAATCGCAAATGTCTTTTGCCCTCAAATCTCTCTCTGGCATAGACCATATGAATCATTCATTACAACATCGTAAGGTTTTCTCACGCCCAGGGACTAAGGACAATCGTCCAAAAAAGTCCTAAACTTATTGTCTTTTTGCTATTTCAATCATAAACCTTTTTAATTGAGTCCTAAATCTTTTCACATTTTGTTCACTGAACCTTCGGTCGATTTTAACCAAAACTGGCGACATGGACAATTTAGAAAACGTCCTAATATCCTGCTTTTTTTTTATTTTTACATTTGCCAGACGATCATTGTCAGCCACAGTTGTAGAAAAGCAAAAAAAAATAAAATTTTAAAATTTTAAAAATATTAAATATTATCGAAATTATCTATGTCAGCATAGCCATGCCACGTAGTACGGCTAATGTCCACGTCATGATTTGCAAAACATGAAAATGGTTATGACTCAATTTGCACAATTAAATTGTTTAGCACTAGATTTATAAAAGTGCAATAAATTTAGGGTTTTTTGGATAAATTTTTTTTTTTCCGGTAGGACTAGCTAGCTCGGCTAGCATGGGCACGTCTTCTATTATCATCATTCAAAATACATAAAACGCAACTAATCTTCTCTCTGATATGCAAAACATGCATCCTATTTTCAGAAAAACACGAGTTCGCTCCCTTGACTCAATAAAATCGAACATTCGTTCCAAAATTTTTATTTCTCCTTGCAAAATTTACCCACTCATATTCTCCCACCATTTTTTTTTACTTTATCGTTTTAAACTCTACCCAACAAAGCCCAAGCTCCAACCCCTTGCTCCGCCGCCGCCGCCGCCGTACATGGGGGTCTTGATCCCAGTTTCCCATGGCGCTGGCAACCTCATTGCCATACGACTTGAGAGAGAGAGAGAGAGAGAGAGAGAGAGAGAGAGAGAGAGAGAGAGTTGTGCATGAGGCCAGGTCTTTGGTGCTTCAATATTGCAGAGAGTAGCTGTGCCAGTGCACGATGGCGATTGGAGAAGTGGTCTTTGAGGCCATTGCCAAGCTAAAGCGGAATGTCACTAAGTGTTAGATGGGCCGTATCTCAACCGGGACGCGTCTCTCTACTGGGCTTTACGTAAACGATTGATTGGGCCGCCGCTACCTTCTCGAAAAGCCTGGCCCGCCATGCCGGAAATGTCGATTGGCTAGTCGGCGACATTGATAGGCCCGTTCAATGTGGGGATATTAATACATTTGAACAGGGCCCGGCTATTCTTGAAGGGGACCAACCCCGCACAACTACCAAACTTTCTATTCTCAAGAATAGGAACAGTTACTAATGCATCCAGGTAGAAAAATCACACACCAAATCAGCAATCTCACACTTGTGATTCTGATTTCTCAACATCCATCCGCATCAAATTACGGATCGAACACATAGGATTTACATTTATTCGTCGATCCGACGTCTTAGTTTTTCTTCCTTTTTTTGGGTCCAAGACGTCGAGAGAGGTCTCGCGCGGGTGAAAAAACGGAGCGGTAAACTCACCTTCACCCGAGTGATGTGTAGGTGCTGCAAAGTCTCGATCGCTCCATCGTCTCGATCACTAGGAAGCATCAACACTCTGAGGAGGCCTCCATGTCGTGTCATGTCGTGTCGTATGCGATGCTCTCCAACCCTCTGACCTCTCCGGTACGTGATCGATACGTATCAGTGCTTCAGACATACCAGCGACACGTGAGTCAGCATCACGATAAGTCATTTCAACATGCAGGAGGTCAATCAATAAATTAATGGTCAAAATATAAATTTTTCAAATATACAAATATACTTAAATTATATATCTAGCCACCCTAGAATTATTATACTCCGCTAGCAAAAAAAAAAAAATTAATTGTGAATCCCTAACAGAAAAAAACTCACTACTGATATTTTTTATGCATACATGATCATTTAATGTATATTGAATATACGACGTGTTCTCGGCATATCGAAATTTTCTATTTTCTATTAAATGAAGTGTCGGCATGTTGTGTGTCGCATGAGATGCCGGTGCTACTTAGCTCATCGGGTGGTTCGAATTGGGCGTCGGCGCGGATCGAAATCGAATACACTTAAAAGGGCGAAAACCTAACCCAACCCCCAGGTGACATTAATGTCATTGATTAAGATCGACTCGACTATATTAATTACAAAAACCTAAATTGAACTGCACATCCGCAGGCTAGCTTCCAGATGTGTAGCCCCTCTCGCACGAATCAGCAAACACTAGGCTATTCATAGCCACGGTCAAAATGGATAAAGACCAGATTACGCGGGCTCCATTATTTCTGAGAGGCAAATAAATGATTTTGAAATATTTTTTTAAAAATGATTGTTTGCATTAAGTGAAATAATTAATTGTTAATCGAAATGTTGAAAGTTTCTATAAGCAGACAAACCTTTTTTTTTAAAATATTTTTCAAATCATCATTTATTGGCGAAATAACGAATCTCCTAATAACACCTTAGCTATTAGCTTATCCTCTGTAACGGTTAGATAAATGCATGCCATTTGTCCCACTAATTGAAATTACCATAACCATACACAATTTTTGGCTTCACTTATCCGCTAATCCACAAGACTATAACTACCGTGATTTTTTCGGGCAAAGACACGTTACTCCTCGACTCTTACTTCGCAGTGTCTTTTTGTAAATTTCAAAGTTTCGATTTACCCCCATGAAAACTCCTTTTTGATCCACGTGTCGTTCAATTTGATTGTTTTTGGCATTCGCGTGCAGAGAATAAATAAAATTTGCAAAAAATTTAAGGAAAAGCTCGGTAATTTGCATGTTATAAAACGAAGTTAACAGTCGCACACGCAGTATCGGTAAGTTACCAGTAAATTGTTAGAAATTACGTGTCCGTTAGCTTTTTCTCGTCCGTTTTTTGACGCTTCCTAACTTTACCAGGAACAATAGAATCATCCTTACTCTAAACTTAGCTTAAAGGAAAAAAAAAAAAAAACTGAGAAAGGGTCCAACTCTTTAGCGTTCGAAATTCAACGTCTATTTGCTATCTACACCTTAAATCGTCAATCATCTATTTATATGAACTTCTAAAGTGCACTTTCACATTGACCTCTTAATGCATTGGACTTCATGTAAGGGATCCACAGGAAATTCCAGAAATCAAAGTATATCATTACAGCATCGTCGGCAGAGGTATTCACACACTCGTTCTTCAAGAAGAGAATTGGGATTGCATCCAAGCGAATGATCAGCGATCAATCACCGAATCACACATTATCATCGTGAGAAGCGCATGTTGCGATCTCTATCTATAACTACGGCTCTGCCTTTTAACGGCGTGTACTTAGGTTCGATGTCCCAGGCACCATCGCCGTACGGATGCAATAGAATCATGTTGAAGGAGCTCAGATCTGATGCCTGCGAGAGCGAACCATTTAGCAAGTGCAGGAAACCAGAGCTTCTAACATAAACATGTCGAACAATCACAAAGCTGACATCAGAGGTGTTGTGGACGCCATTGAAACTGGAGCGGAGCTCTGATTCGTTGAAAATCCTAGATCTAAAACTAGATCAGGGGAGAAAAGCCCTTAGATTTAAAATCGGGGGAGGAGAGCTCCCAGAATGTTCTCCGAATGACCCGTTGTTGGACTTAGGCCTACTATTACTTTGTCGACCCATTTTTAACACCCGTCATTAAGGCCGACACTAGAGGCCATTTAAACTCAGAGTCAGTTAAAAATTCAACAATCAACTTCGACAAAAGTTAACTTGCGGTTTTTTCCATACTCGTCGGCACAAAAATTATGTGAAACTAATTTGAAGGTTCTTATTTCTCTCTTTACCCTACCGATCGAGAAAACCGAACACGTCCGATGATCTCGCTCGATCGACTGAGTGATCGCGGATTGGCTCGACTCGTTTGCGTGCCCGGCTGAAGTACTTGGGAATCATGCTACTAGCGACGCTGCCGCTATTATGTGTCACGTTTATAATCGTGGCAAGGCAAACTCGAAGCGAGTGGCATGACCGTAATTAAGTGAAAAGGCAGGGTTGGATCTAGACGGGTCAGCGGGCTCCCACCGAACTCCCGAAACGGCCGTTTTGCCGCGTCACTCTCCTCCCCGAGACGAGGCCACACTCAACCGGCGGTGCGCATGCTCAAATGTGCTCACGTTGTATTTGCCTTGCGGGCACGTGATTTATATAAAATTAAACAATTTTTTTTTTACATTATGACACAAGATTTTTTTTTTTGTAAAAAAGAAGTAATACGGACTCGAGGTCCAAATATCAATCTAATCCTCGAGAATTATGCTGGTTCTATAAAATGGTTGATTCTTCCATGGTCTATATTGGAAATCGTGCCATCTTTTTTGTATACTTCAATGTCCCGCGATCAAACTTTCGACTTGAAAACCGACAGATCGAATTGGGATTACTTGACCTATACGCTTAAAATTCATCTGTCATTTTTCCTCAGCGGAATAAAAACGGTCTCAAAATACCTCTAAACTCTCCTACCCTGCCCCCGGCGTGGTCCGAGCGGCGATCTGGGAGGCAGGCGATTCGGATCGAGATCCTGAAAAATCCAAATACGAATTAGGATTAGGATTAGGATTAAGATTACCGCATGGATGTAGCGAGAAAGAAGGGCTTGCGTAGGAATCGCAAGTTTCTTCTTAACACAAATCTGTTGAATTATCCGCTATCGTGTTTTTTAATTAATGATTTTTTTTTTGGGGTGCGTGTCTAGTAATTTTGAGCGCCGATAATGAGATATTTTTTCTTTTTCCTTTTTGACGAGGGAGTTAGTTACGAAAGAGGAGAGTCGTACCCCTTTTTCGGCTCCGTCGGATATCGCAACTCCCACTGAAACTCCATCTCTCTCTCTCTCCCTCCTCCGCTTATATATACACACACACCCACTGCACTAACACGCAGCTCGCACCGATCATCAACACCAGAGTCGATATCGAGGAGCTTCTCTCTCATCGCTCTCTCTCTCTCTCTCTCTAGGTCGCTCGCTCGTGAAGGAAAGCGAAGATGGTGACGGCTGAAGCAGCCAGGAACGTGGTCGGCATTATTGGTAATCGCATCTCGTTTGTCGATCGTCGGCGTTTGTAGGGTTCCGTATTGTCCCGCGTGAATCTATCTGTGATGTTCGCGACGGGGATTGTCGTAGCGGTGCCGATTTGCGTTCTACTTCGCGCTGCTGTTAGATGTTTAGGCTGTACAGTGATCGTGTCCGCCGTTTTTGTACTGTCGTTTTGACCGCTCTAAAGAGAGCGCCATAAGCTCGCCGGGAGCTGTCTAGCTAGCTTGTTGCCAAAATAATCGTCGTACATGTGTTGCGTCAGATGCGAACGCCATAAATGCTCTGATCGGACAGAGCGATGCGGTGGTCTCGCTTAGCTTCTTGTGTGTGTGTGTGTGTGTGTTTATCCTGTATAGGTTGTATGGGACTGGATTTCAAACCACTGTCGTCATGCATTCTGTAATTTTATGGTTCTAGATGAAGATGAAACGCAAAATTGAAGGCGCGATAATAAAGGAACAATAAAACGGTAACTGTGCGATATGTGACGACTCTGTGTTTGGAATTCATGAATTTCATTCTGATAATCTCTCTCTGATTGTGATTTTTACGGAGGGGGTTTATTTACTTTTGTCTTTTCTTTTTTCACTGAGCAGGAAACGTCATATCTTCTTCCTCTTCCCTCTCGCCATGGTAAACTTAGCTCACCCTCTTGTGTTTTTTTTTGGCCTCATGTAGATGACTGTAATTTAATTCTTTTAACATGCATTACTATGCCATCCCCCATAATTAGTCCCGTAAAAACAGAGTAGTTTATAAAGTAGAGCCATCTCAATTTGTGAGGGTGGCGTGTCACAATGTATATATTTGTGTGTTTACTGTGTATATATGTGTGTGATTATCCAGGATCTTATACGTTGAATGTGGTTGGACCCATTAGATCTAATGGTATGGGTGCAATTTCTTGTATCTTTCGCCCACATCTGATGCTTTGTTCTTCGTTTGCGACTCCAAAAGAACAAGAAAAAAGAAAAGAAAAGCAATCCGTCAGAACTTTTCGGATTCATCCTGCAAACACACATGTCGTATGCCAATCGTGAAGATTATTACATATCTCCGTCTTGAAAAAAGAGAAGAAAACCCATTTTTAGTGAATGTTCGCAAAAAAATCATCCGACTTGAGAGTATGTCCCATCGAGTTAAATGACTTGTGATAAAGATATAGCGTAGTTCTACAATTATAGCAGGTGACCTAAAATTACTCTAAGCTTTGGGACCACTATAGTATGCCCAAATTGAACTTTGCTAGAGAGAACCCCGTATTAGATTTTTTTTTCTAGGTTAAGTAATTCATTAATGTAATCTGTACAGTGCTCTCAATTACTAAGGTATCTATATATGTCTTGCTTTGCAGTCCGACGTTTTATAGAATCCTAAAGAACAAGTCGGTGGAGGAAATTTCAGATGTATACTTACCTTGCCACCGTGGTGAACTGCATCTTCTGGGTCATCTACGGCTTGCCTTTGTCCATCCTGATAGCCTCCTTGTCGTCACCATCAACGGGTTGGGCTTGTCATAGAGCTCATCTACATAACCATTTTCTTTTCCTATGCTCCAAATAAGGGAAGGGTATGTGCTCGTTATGTCTTTAAGCTTCATCCGTTCATTTATTTATGTTTTTATCGGGGTTCTTCGAGATTTGGTTTCAAAATTGTCTGACCAATAACTTTTCTACTTTTACTATGCTATCTGGATGGAAGTATATTGGAACAAAACTGATATGAGTTCCACTTATGCATTTCAAGTTCTGTACAATAATTGGATACATTCTGTCCTAAATTCAAATTTATTCACATAGACCATTGTTGGCATACAGTAATCATAGATGCACTGTAAAGTTTTTCTAGTAAAAAATCGGTGATTATGTTTTGTGCTATCTATGTAGCACTCATCCAACAAACTGGAATGTGTCACGTATCTTAGTTTTACATACCGTTTTCTAGGAACTCCAATGTCCAAAAACTTGCGCTGTACAAACACTCATTCCGTCCAAGGCACTTTGACAAATTTCAGAAAATTACGATTGATGGTGGTAATTATCATATGCTAATGCTTGCTCCTCCTTTTTTTTGCAGAAGAAGGTAGTCTATGGTCTCTGCGGGGAGTCATCTTCGTCGCCATGGTGTCGCTGGTGTTCCTGCTGGTTTTTCACGACCACAAGAGAAGAATCCTCACCTTTGGAATCATCTGCGACGTGTTCAACATCATAATGTACATCTCACCTCTTACCATCATGGTACGTGCACATCCATCCCCCTTCCCAGGTTGTAAACTAATCCTTAGTTCATCAGCTCCGGCAAAGGCTAACCAGCTTCGTTTTTTCTGCCTCTTTCTCTACCTTTGTCTACTGCAGAAAAAAGTGGTCACCACAAAGAGTGTGGAGTTCATGCCCTTCTATCTGTCGCTGGCCAGCTTTCTCAATGGCAGCGTGTGGACAGCGTATGCCCTCATCAAGTTCGATATCTTCATTCTGGTAATTGAAACAAAATATGAATCAGTTTCAACCCTTTTACTTTTGAAGTCAAGAAGCATGAGAATGTAAAGAAACCACCGCCGCATACACGAATAACTTGGGAACAACCACCTGCAGATTAGCAACGGTCTTGGGGCGCTATCCGGTGCGGCGCAGCTCATACTCTACGGTTGCTACTTTAGGTCCACGCCAAGCGACGAGAAGGTGGTCGACGCGAAGGCTTCTCAAATCCAGCTCGCTGTCTCCGATGGACCGGATAGAGTGTGATCGAGGAACGTTACACTAGCTCCACAATACCCCCCAAACTGCTGCTCTCTGTCTAAAATTCCGGGCACTTGTCTTATGTTTATAGCCGCCTCCCGTTTTTACTGCATTTAAGCAAGGGCTGCGTTGAGGAAAGAGAACTCGTCGGAGCAGTGGGTGAAACGTTAGGTTTTCTGACTCTCTTTTTGGAACCTCGTGATGGTAAATCTGTCAGGTTCGTAACCTCTAAGTCATCAAGTGAACAAGACTCCTGTTCGCATTTTTGCTTTTCAATGCTTGACAATTTGTAGGGTGGTTTTTCAGTTGGATAAGGTAACGATGGGGTTGGCCCAACACGTCTCTTCAAAGTTGCGCATGTTATTCTCATGTTCCCAATTCTCGATGTATTCTTTCAGCGCAACCTCATCACGGACTTGGGCCTGAATAGGTGAAATCTGATCTTGAGACGTGGCCCAGCTCGGGCTGAGCCACTCAGCCCAACCGAAAACATTCTCTCTTCGCCCAACACGACCCGTCCATACCCATCAACTCGACTCTCCTCGTCTTCGAGTTCCAGCCTTTCTGTTTTTTTATTTTTCCTAAGTTAATTTGGGATTTGATGTGAAACAACAAAAAAGAAGTCACTGGTAAAAAAAAATAACAATCAAAAGTGAACAGAAACACATGGAACCTTGGAAAAGCGAAAGAGCTACAGAGTGCGGGGACAAAGGCACCGCCATCCCTAGTCCTCTCCGATGCAATGGCGAAACCCGCATCCAATCCAGTAAGTGTGCAAGCGTGCGCACTCATCTTTTCTTGATTCTGATAATTGTGAAAATCATTCTCCACTTTTCTTCTCCTATAAAATACCCACTGATATTTCTTTTAGGTCAGAAAAGAAGAAAAGAAAAAAACATCTTCATTTGCTAAGATAGAGTTGAACCATGCATTGCATAAATTACAGAATGAAGTAAATCATAAAAGGCCCCGAGAGATAAAAGGACCCGATTACTGGACAAGTGCTCTTTTCTTTGGGGCCCAAAAAACAACCTCTCACGTTTTCAAAGCATCCAATTTGCGTCTCCTCATCCTAAATGAGACGCACTTGCCTGCATATACCCGGAAAACCTACACCAAGCCCCTTTCCCTTTCGCACTCTCTTTCCTTGCCCTTCCTCTCTCTCCTCTGCTAACATCCCCGTCTCCATTTGTGGCTCGAAAGAACGAGGCCATGGCCGTGACCAAGGCCATGCCTGGTTGCAAGCCTCTGGGACAGGCTGTTGAGGGAAAAATTATAAAAAAAAAATCATAAACCTACTGTAACTGCCAATTCAATTGTAAAATTTTTGCATTTATACTAATTCAGTCCACCTGGATGGAAATTGCTGATGTTGCGCTAACGAGGCCGATTGACTTTTTAACTCCAGAGTAAAAAGAGCGTGAGCGAGCGAAATGGGAGTAGGGTCTTTTCAGATTTGGTCAGAAATAAAACAATTTAAAGAATATAAAAAAAAAAATGAAAATCCGATGGGCGGTTCCAACTTCCAAGGGCGGACCGGACTGAAATTCCGGATTGATAACTCGAGAACTACTCAGAACAGGTCTGTTCCTTCTGCGACAAAGAATAATTAAATGGATTCAAACGATTACAACAAGATTCCAACTGGAGAGGGTAAAAATGCACCTCCCCAAAGTTCGGGTAGGGTGAAATTTTCTCGTTCATTTTGGACGAAACCAAGGTCTTAAATTAGAGCACAGGAAAGCTGTAAACATTTCAACAGAAGTGAAACTGAAAGGATATTTTCAAATCGAACGGTCAATTATTGTTCCTGTCCCCTGGCTCTTTTCATTTGGTTGCCCAAGGGAAAGGGCGGGCGTAACAGAATCACAGCCTGATCCGACACAATTGCATGGATAAAACACCCAGATACAAATACTAAGAGGCGGAAGTAGAGCTGGACGGTAAGATCTACCGCAAGTTTTCACTGATCAACTGTAATATTCAATGTTTAGGCGCACAACAAAAAAAAAAATACAACAAACATAGACTACTGTATCCAATATTTTGGCAATAGAGGAAAAGAGAAACGGTTATATTCAACGTAAGCAGACGCCGTAAGGACATTCAGATTTAGTAGAGGTACCACCACCTGTACATATTCATTCTAGACATGATCTAATTCTTTGGACTGAAAAAAAAGAAAAGAAAAAGGAGTAGACAGACGAGAAGGATGCGTGGTATTACCATACTAAGACAGGCCTAGGGAGGTACAGTCTGGAAATAGCTTTTCTGTTGTATATCCTATCTTCATTCTTCAAATGATTCTCTAACGGCTGGAATAGAGATGCTATCCTCACTTTGAGGCCTCATGATATGCGCTGCTTCTTTTTCTCCGGTGTCGAGTGTACCTGTGCTTTAATTCCATAGGGTCTTCAACTGAAAGTTCTCGAAGGCATCAGAAATCACTCCAACCTGTAAACAGGGTGGGCAAACAAGCAAAGTCGTGGAGATGCAACGCATGAAAAAACAGCTACCAATTTAAGCGCTATGGGCGAGTTGACCTACCAGCTCAGGTTTTTTTGCATAAACTCTCACAATCATGTCCTGGTAGAATGTTGGCAGCAAGTGACTAATGCGATCATCTGGTATGGTGAATTTCTCCTCACTCTCGTAATCCTGAGAAACTCAAATCTTAAGTTTCATAGACAAACGAAAGAAATTTAGGAAGCTTCAAATTGGGCAACCACATCCACGCTAGTGCCAGCTGAACATGGTTAGCCGTGCATCCTATGCTTAGTTCCTAGGCTGAAAATGCAATTGATGGTTTGGAAATGCAACTATGCAATTACTCACAAAACATTTTCTTTGATCGGTTGAAGCATCGGAATTTGATAAAATTCAGCGGACGCCCTTAATTTCTCCTTTATATTGTGAAAGGTCTGTGTCAAGCCAGGAACTTTTGTCACGTGAGGCATTTAGGGAGGATCAATCATATAAATTGGGAGAATATGATCAAACTATAATCTTGCATTAGCAGGATCAAGTTTCCGAGGCCACACTGCTTAGGAGAAACATAAAGCTCTTAATAACTAACTCAACCTCAACAAAAGACCTCAGGAACTCCATTATGTTAAGATCCTCTCTGCAGCAAACAAGAAACACAATCCTTTTCCCCTTTGGTTGCGTGTTGGTTCAGGCAGAGTTGAAATCATGTAAGTTTTTTTACCTTACCAAAAAAAAAAAAATCATGTAAGTTTAGGACTAAATCTCTCTATCCTGTAGAAGTCGTGGATTTGCCAGTCAAGAAGAATATAAATGCACTGTTGCAAACCAAAATAACTCTTCATGGATGATGTAATGTATTCTCTAAATGCAAACATTATCATGCAGCTCGACATAACTCTTCATGCATGGCTTTATCTATGTTAAGGATAAACAACTACCCACCCAATATCTAGCTTATATTTTGCCATATGTATCAAGTTCTTTCAATGCGAACAGATTATTGCATGGTCTGAAAAAATAAGAGAACTGGAAAACAGCATAGTGAAGTACTAGTACCTTGAAAAGTTGATGCTGAAGTAATACAGCTCCACAGAAGACAGCAAATGAGAACGATCACTGAGTATGCATATAATATGTACAAATAATGCGAAGACACTTTTGCGACAAAGCTCTAACAGGTACCTTCGACGAGATTCTCCTTTCCAGCGTCAAGCAATATCCTAACATTGCTTACAGGATATCCTCTTTCTTTAGCCGTTACTCCAGGCATTTTTCTGTTAAATCAAACTACGTAAATCTTATACCATCGTGCTCGATGTGTGCCAACAGAAAGAAGTTCATTCCTCTATTTAACAATCACCCAGCTAAATCTTGAACACTAGAACTGAGAAGCTAGCAATATCTTGGCAGTCACGCTCCTAAAAGTTTCCCAATTTGTCCTTGGAAACAGCAATTCATTGCAAACTTCACAAGAGCATGCAATACTCAAGGGACAATTCACAGAGTGAAAGACGCACGGCAGAATAGCCTACTGAGCAGCATGTATAATATACATTGGTGCAGAGTACAAGAATCCAATCAACTAGAGTACCCACCTGGTACAAATTCCTCCTACGAATCCGCAGCATCAAATCCCTAGATTCTTTAAGCTCTGGGTCTGAAGCTGTCTCAATAGCTTATATAATAGTGTCGACTACTGCAAAAGGAAAATGCATCTACTAAATGCTGGCAATCCACTCTGTATCAATCGAAAACAAATGAAAAACTCAAGAAGACCTTCCAATATTCACGAGGTTCGTGAATGAAAGATAAAATTTCCAAATTATCATATGCCTTCACCAAAGCATCTACCACATAAGCCTTACTGCCTGCAAAGATATCAACACAGACAGCGTATCAACTCGAGAAGCTGGCAGAGAGAGGGGGCTCTTCAATTGAAGAATCCACATTAGCACATACCTTTACCTTTGGGTGTGTTGTAGCAACTGTTCGGTAGAGATCAGCACGAGTCGCAAACATCTTGTGGATGGTAAGATTAACAAATTCTCCAAATAAGATCTAACAGAGCTAAGCATAAAAGGTAAGATATTACAGAGAGCGGACAAAAAATACTGACAATCCTTGGCGCGGGTAGCAAAAATCTCCATCACCCAAGACCCGCATCGTTCCATCAACCTTTTAGATGAAGATTTTGAATTTGAGAAGATATATTCTGCAATTCTGCTTATTAAGATGCGGATCAGTAATAGGATTCAACAAATACCTCTGAAACTCAAAGTTGATCGTAGACCACAAGCTCGGCAGTCTCTTGCAATGTAAAATCGAACTGCTATGCATGTAAATTCAATTAGAAACAAAATATTCAACAAATGACTCAATCAAGAAAAAGATCTGGCAGATCATGAGGGATCTTACTTGTCTAATCGATCCCAATTCTACCATTTGGAACAAATATCATACAGAAAGCTTCTCCCTTAGCCCTGGATTTACAGATTGCAACATTATCGGGAAAAAAAAATCTATAGGCATGTGAAAACAAAAAACATGTATGACAATAAGGTTATTAGCAATCGCCCAAATCCGAAGTCCAACCCAGAGCTTCACCTTGGGTACGGATGTTCTAGCTGGCACGTTATAATATCCTGCAGTAGAATGCAAACAAATGCCCAACAGAACCTTACATTGGCAAATTTATTTGCACTGTAGAACAGCCATCAATGAATAGAGCACAAATGTGCTACAGTCAACTGTATAAATGAGATGAGAAGTAAAAGAAGATATATAGATAAGTAAGGTTGTATTCACAGTACAAAAGTGCATAGCTATATCTACCGTGAGGACTTGCAAACACACAGAACATGCAGCCATTGAGCTAATTTGTAAACTTTATCTACAAACAATAACTCAAGTCACCGACAAATCAGAGAGAAATTTTGCACAAGGATTTCTTGTTTCATTTTGATTTGTGGAATCTTTTATTCCAGAACAGAACTCAAGTCACCAACAAATCAGAAGATATTTGCACAGCATTTCTTGTTTCATTGTGCCCAAACTTTCTGCAAGTGAAATTTTGACGCAGATCCAGAAAGACGAGAACGTTATTGGGAAATGCACCAGACAAAGATGTCGTAAAACATAATGCCTCAATAAAAGCAGCATACCTTGCTTTCTTAACCATTTCAGGGTCAAGTCCATGTTGCTGCACATTCACAACATATGGTCAACCAATCTCCCTGAAACCTTTCCTAACATGATGCTAGATGTAAGATCACTATGCTAACAAAGAGACAAATTCACTCTGCAGAAAACTGCAAAAATAAATGCTTAGAACAACATGCACTTATTACTTGTATATGCAATAGTATACATCAAAGATCAGTATGAGGACAACAAGGTAATTAAAAGCAAGAAAATACAAACCACGACTATTCTAGGATATCCACTAAGACTTTTTTTTTGAAATAGGCTCGAAAATTTCCAACAGTTAGAGCGACAGTGTAGTATAATACTAGAGTCTATCCACAAGCAAGTGTTCCACAATCATCCCTGCCAGAAAAATGGGCCAAAATACAAGTGCATAAGTACCAGGCCATTAATTAGCGCAAACAACGCGTGCCCTCCCACACATGGCAAGCTGGATGGACAAACACGCAGTCTGAACCAATGGAAAGAAGATGAGAAGACAGAGCCGTGACAGACAGTCAGAAGGC
>JAGVVM010008264.1:0-15386 GCA_019149425.1 Psidium friedrichsthalianum | reverse complement strand
AAGGTTCCACTTACCCCCGATCTCTTCTGCAAAAAAGCCTTTCCGCAGTGACTACTTCCATTGTCGTTCCAAAACAAAAAAAATATTCCCTTTTCCCTCCCTCTGCGCAACATTGCTGCAACACATACTCCCGTTTGGTAGCATTTGTTTCGACTCATCGTCTTTCTGGAAATCATGGCCCATACCGCACTTCCTATTTCGACTTTCCGAGCTGGTTCTCGAAGCCGGACACACATTGTCGTTTAAAAAAAAAAAAAAACCGGCAACATTTGACAATCGGTCGATTCTTCGCTCACGTCTCTGGAAACAGCGGAACCGCTTCAGCTTCGGGCTGCGAATGCCGGTCAAGAAAATCTCAAAGATGAAGTGAGCGAGGAGAAAGGCAACGCGCCAGAATGGCCTTCGGTGGAGCCTACTAGCAGGCGTACCTGGTGAAAACCACGTGGGGTCGAAGGAATGGATAGAATTCTGCAATCAACTGGTAGAGGGCATCAAGTTACTGTCACTAATGATGGTGCGACGATCCTAAATCTCTTCACATAGACAATCTAGCTGCTAAAGTATTAGTTGATGTCTCCAAAGTGCAAGATGATGAAGTGGGTGATGGGACAACTTCAGTTGTCGTTCTGGCTGGGGAACTTTTGAGGGAGGCAGAAAAACTGGTTGCAGCCAAGGTCCATCCTATGACAATAATATCTGGCTTTCGGATAGCAGCTGAATGTGCTCGTAACGCTTTGTTGCAAAAAGGTGATGGATAATAAAGAGGATGCAGATCTGTAAAGCAAGGGAGCATCATGATAGGAAATGAGTGGAGGCACGGTAAAAGCAAAAGAAAAAGCATGCAATGATGCAGCTCCACTAAAAGCCAAAAAAAAAAAAGAATGGAGACACAGTGGAGGCCTCGATGGAGAATTCAGCAGAGCTCCACAACGGAACAGAAAAGAAAAAATGAGTGACCATCATTGAAAAAAAGAAAAAAAATGGTGAGTGGAGATAATCATACACAGCCATTGTCGGCAAAAGGGAGGAGAAATTTTTGACTTAGAGGGGGGAGCTTGAATCCAGGGAAGTCTGGATCTTTTCGCGAGAAAAACCTCTTCCTTAGGGCCTGAGTTCATCTCCTCCACGGTTTTCTTCTCAAACTTCTCTCTTAAACTCGTGCTTCGCAGTGGAGAAAAATTCGTCGCGGCCCACAAAATTATACGGGACGCTGCTCTGGCTTGTGTTCTTGTGTTTTTGCTGAGCTTAAACCCTTGCGAGTCGCTTGACATTGACTCGCGAGATGAGGCCGCGCGCCCTGGAGGTGTTCTCGAAGCTTATGGGGGAGGCAGGACGGCTCTTCCAAGGGAAAAGGGGCCCTTCTCTCTCTGTCTCTCTCTCTCCCTCCCCATTAAAGCGTTGTTGTTGTTGTTGTTGCTGCTTCTCCCACACACTTTCATGGCACATTGGTGCAATTTGACGAGCCTTCTTTAACATCTTTTGAAACAAGAAAAGAGTCCTCAACGCGAAACGTGGGGTTCTCTTCCTCTTTCCTGCTTTCCTGTGGCAGAGTGCGGTTTCAATTGGCCTCTTCTTCTTCATCGAATCCGCCAGGAGAACCCCACTTCCGATGGTCCGGACCCATGTAGTGAACCCCTTTGTACTGATTTTTTTTTTTTTTTTTTGGCGAATTGATTCGATCGGGTGTGCTGCTTCGGCTTTCTTGGATTGGCTCGGGGGTGAGGGGATACGAGAGAGTGATACCCGATTGAGGTCGCGACCACTTTGCACGTTTTAGTTTTGCTGCGGCTCAAAATTTTGCCATTCGCGGGCAGATCGGTTCTCCAGCACTTCCACAGAAGGTGGTTGTGCAGCCTTAGTTTCGATCCGCTATCTTTTAGCAGTTTTCAGGCTTTGAGTTCTGTGATGGCCAGTGAAATTCTCAGTGACCCTTCCCAATGGCAACTCTAATGGGACACGACCTGGTCCACAGAGGACTTACCAAGTTGTTATGGCTGCAACTCGAGATATGGGTATAGGCAAGGATGGAAAACTTCCCTGGAGGCTGCCCTCTGATCTCAAATATTTTAAGAGTGTTACTCTTACAACAATTGATCCTGGGAAAAAGAATGCAGTCATCATGGGTAGAAAAACATGGGAAAGTGTTCCTACTAAGCATAGGCCTCTACCTGGCCGCCTCAATGTTGTTTTCACTCGTTCTGGGAGCTTTGATATTGCAACTGCAGAGAATGTCATCATATGTGGAAGCATGTGTTCTGCCTTGGATTTATTGGCTTCATCTCCTTATTGTTTATCAATTGAGAAAGTTTTTGTCACTGGTGGTGGCCAGATATTTAGGGAAGCTCTCAATGCTCCCGCATGTGATGCTATCCACATAACTGAAATTGAGACACCAGTTGAATGCGACACTTTTATGCCCATGGTTGATACATGTGTCTTTCACCCATGGTACTCGTCCTTTCCTGTCATTGAAAAACGATATCCGATATTCTTTTACTACTTATGTCCGTGTAAGTTGTTCTACACTGGAGTCTTTGCCTTAGACAAATTGTGACGTCCTCAATTCATGCACAAGAGGACAAAGAACTTGATGAATATTTGACCATTTCTTCTTTTGTCCTTTGGCCGAAACACTTCAGCTGAAGTGTGACTTACTCCCACTCAATTTCTCTCGTTCTCCCTCCACGTGTGCCCTGCTAATCCCCTCATCATTCAGCTGAAGTTTTTCCTCAAGCCCACGTGCTTCTTAAATAGCCACTTGCAATTTTAGCTGAGTTGGGACACTTTCCTTGGACAAAATTGCGGCTGATTTGCTCCATTTTCTGCTGAGCTCATTCCCCAAGCACATAAGACAATCTTGCATGATTTTCTGACTACCTTCACGTGGGAAACTTTGTAACAGCTGGCCTCTTCTTTTGCTTCTTTCTGCAGCGTCTTCTTCATTTCCTGTTGCGCCCATTTTCTCTCGGCCTGAGCTGCGATTGTTGCCTCTGCTCAATCGTGCTGCTGTCTTTTTCGTTCCGGCTGCTGCACCACTCCTGCAGCTACTCGTGTATGTTTGCTGCTTCCTCCTTCTCGGCCACCTGCAGCTGATCTGTTGCGTCTCCTCCTTCTGCTCCTGTCGCTGCCGCTGCTAGTTCCAACCTCCTCTGACGCGAGCTGCTGCTGTCTTCCTCAGCTCTCTCTCGGCAACTTGGCTTGTTGCTGCCGTCCTTTCTTCTTTTAGCTGAGCTGCTCCTTTTGTCTTTCTTTTTGCTGGGTGAGCTGCTGGAATTTTGCTGCTGCTGCCGTGTTGTTTCTGTCCTCTAAATCTGCTGCGAACTCTACTGCTCAATTTTCTCCATCTCCTCGAGCCGTTGCTGCTTTGCTTCATTCTTCTCGTCTGCACTTCCTCGGCCACTGTTGGTTGCTGCGACTGCTACTGTTGGCCTCAACTTCAACCCGTGAACCACTGCTGCACCTCATCTCCTTTGGCTGCACGTGAATCAGTTTGCTGCTGCGTTCGTGGCCGAGCTTGTCGCCGCTTGGCCCGAGCTCATCGCCGCTTGGCTCGGGCTCAACGTCGTCCGTGGCCCGAGTTCAAAGTCGGATTTTTAGGTGAGCACATTACTAGACTTGACTTAGAATGTCGGGTATGCTAGGGACTAGTAGGGAAAATTTCATGTCAAAAAATATTAAATTCCTTGAACGTAGAGTATCGATAAATTGCTACTAGCCATAAGAGTAATATTGGTAATTTTTGTGGACTCTAGAAATTACCCTGTGTGTCAAATTGCTTACCTTTGAGCCTAGGTAATTAGAATGAAAATCGGGTCCTGGAACGCGAGTTTTTATAACGTAAAATACCTGGTTATTATATTTGATTTATTTTGAGTTGAATGGTGTGCTCTGGTGAATAATCTTGAGATATGCATGTGGCAAAGTTGACTGGCATGAGTACTGGCATGAGACATGTGCGTTTGGCGGAGTGCGTAGAACCGTGCGGGACGGCCCGGCAGTGTCTAGGGGGCCACCAAGAATGCGGGGTGATAAGGAGGTGCCGATCGCAGTGCTAATTGAGCCACGGTCTTGCACTTGCGCCTGAACGTGCTCGGCACGGGGTAGTTGGAGAGACAAGGGTGCCAACTTCGGTGTGATTAGACACGGGTTGAGGCACAGGCCTGAGACGTCCATGACGTGGCCGGGACCGAAAGTGCTATTGAGCCACCGTGGGGTTCGGTTCGGTAGAGCTAGTGAGCCACTGGGGACCCCAAGAGAACCAATGAGCATCTGCATTTGCATCTGTTTGATCTGAAGTCGTAACATGCATGTGATGATTTAAATTTCTGGCCTGAGGTATATGCTTCATTCTAAATTGAGTCTAGACATGTGCTTGCTGAGTTTCCACTCACATATTTTTGGCTGATCGCCATTTCAGATCCTTGATCATAGACCTGATTGTTTTCCGATATCCGAGGAGTTTGATCCGGAGGAGTGATCCTTACTAGAGGACAAGTAGTCCTGATGATGCCTAGATGGAGACTAGTGACTTTTTGGTTTGGCCTATTTCCCTTTGTTGGTGGCCAACTCAGGTTTTAAGGTTCAGATGATAGTCTTCCTCCCAAGTTGTACAGAACACTTACTGTTATATGTAAATTAAGTTTTCTCTATCTCTCTATCCCACATGTGTATTTGTCAGGGGTTGTGCGTTTTCGCTGTCGCATTATTTAGCCGTCGTTTGGCCGGACGAGTCCTGGGCCGTCGCCAGTATTGGCCAGGCGATGAGGGAATTGACAGGAGGCGGGATGTTGCGCGTTCGCCGGGCCCGGAGCGTGACACAAATGGTCTGATCTTCAACGGTAAGACAGATTATGTGAAGTTTGAGGTGAAGAATTTTGCCGTTCTGCCCAAGATGATATTTGAGAGACATGAAGAGTACCTGTATTTGAGATTAGTCGAAGATATACTATTAAATGGTGCTAGCTTGCCGTCCATGATCCCAAATAAATTCAATATCGATTCGAATTTGGAAAAGTTCATCCGTTAAATTAGATAACGATTTTAACCATTAAAATCTTCGAGAATTTGGTTGCCTAAATAGATTGATTTAAATTTCGATTATGCCATGTCGTATTCGTATGTCTTCGTATCCACATGTCGTACTCGTATGTCTTCGTATCCACATGTCGTACTCGTATGTCTTCATATCCACATGTCGTATTCGTATTGCAATTTTCTTCATTTTTCGCTTAAAAGATCCGAACCCCAGATTACGGTAGGCTCTGCCTCCTATTGGTGGCATAAAGATCTCTTGTATTCCATCTTTTGTATTTTGATTTTCACATTATCAAACCCCAGAATCGGTAGGCCGAGCCACCTGCTGGAGGTCATAACACTGCACAAAAGTTGTTAACTCACTCTCTCTTTTTGGCTTCAGGGAATTTTAATGCTTATATTTATTTACTACTTTTTATATTGCATCTTTTCATTGATCCGTACCCCAGATTGCGGTAGGCTCTGCCTCCTATTTGGTGGTGTAAAGATCTCATGTATCCATCTTTTGTATTTTGAGTTTCCCGTTATCAAACTCCAGAATCGGTAAGCCGAGGCACCTACTGGAGGTTATAACACTGCACAAAAGTCGTTAACTCACTCCCTCTTTCCGGCTTCAGGGAATTCTAATGCTTATCTTTATTTACTGCTTTTTATATTGCATCTTTTCATTACATTATATTATTGAGCTTATTTGTGAAATCATCGATTTCTTTGACTGTTTTTGTGATATATCTGTTACTGAATACGTACGCATGTCGTATCCGTATATCTATATTCGCATGCCGTATTTGCATGTCATGTCCACATCCGTATGTTGTATTCGCATATGTCACGTCATCATGTTACATTTGTCACCTCATATTTGCCACGTCATGTTTGCTATGTCATCTATGCCACGTCATTATTAACATGTCATATTTTATGCCATGTCATCTTTGCTATGTCATTTTGTGTCATGTCATTTTTTTTGCCACATCATTTTATGTCATGTCATTTGAATTTTTTGGATTTGCATTTAATTTATGCCATTGTATTTTAGAGTAATTTTATGCATTGCATATAGTACAACTTTTCATGCATTCAAAAAAGAAAGAACGAAAACTAATAAAAAATATATATATTTTGTGTGGCGCATGCTCTCTGAACTTACTTGATTTCTGGATGTTCAATTAATTATTTGTGCACCTGCATGATAACTTTTGTTAGTGACTTAGGTTAAAATCGATTAATGTTACCTTCTCAAATGAATTTTTCATGAAATAAAATGGTACCAAAATGGTGTTAGAGTAATCTAGCGTAATCAAGTCCCGGATTTTGAATCTCTGGTTTGTAGAAGTGATTTAGTTCTCCCACTAATTTACTTAGGTTTCTAATCGACCTACCAAGAACGATTAGTGGTGACTCTTATTGAAAATTTTCGCATGTTAAACACTGAACCAAAGTTGCAATTCGGTAGGACGAGGGAGAGTCCGAATTAGGTTAGTTAATTTGATTAACCTGATAATCCGTTAACCTGGAATTTCACCGAATTTTTAGGTCTCGACACCATGATCCCACCTTTGATAACCGTCCAGGGCCCAAACTTTGAAGCTTACTGAAAACCTAGAGAATCCAACATAGCCATAGAAGATCAAATTCTTCCTCAACCCTAGAACATGTCGAACTTCTCGCAAAGCTCTGATGATCCCGTCATGCATCCTCATCTGTATTGAGCCGATGCCGAAGACCCTGCACTCGATGTTGTTGCCATAAGCACCGCACCGTCCTCAATAGTGCAGACTTCAATCCATCAAAGTAACATTATAGCCTACCATTGATCAGATGCCTCTTCGTCCACACCTTTTAGATCATTAAAGACTTCATTAAACTCCCATAGGCAATCCCATATCGAAAGCGAAGGAACATTGTATGAGGAAAAGTTTCTTCGAGAGCAATTTTGACATATACAACGCTTCAAGTTTCATCCAAACTATAAATCCACTTATCTCTGTTAAATATGTTTTGAATTTTATGTACTAGATTCGGTTCATCACCTAACATGATATATTATTTGGGCCTGGGAGCAAAGCGAACAAATCTTTTTTGGGAGTGTGAATAGATCTCCAAGGGGGTTCGGGGGGCTACGCCCCCGAGAAAAAATTTTGGGGGGCACTATTTATACTGCGGAAAAGTTTGTTCTTTTAGGGGTTGACGTTGATGTAATTGACCTCCAAAATCTATACTTTTTGATCAATAGTAGAATTTTTTTTTGTCTCGTCCGTGATTGTAGATCACCTTGATTGAACCACGTAAATTCTCGTGTTCTGTGTTTGTTTTTCCTTCGTTTGTTCCTTCAACAGTCTTAATATGTCAGCCTTTCCTTCAGTTTTCGTAACCTTAGATGACTGCTCTTAACACTCTCCATGTTTCTCGCAATTTCACATATTGAAGCGCATTTACTAGGCAAACTCGACCAAACTCAACAACAGAACACTTATATTATTAAAAATTATGAGCACTTATTCAGCATCAACGTGGACTTCATCTTCAATAAGGAAAAGAAGTCTTTCGTGGAATTAGTTTCGTTTTTTGCATCATCCACGATCCTGTTGCCAAGAGTCCAAATTGGACTTTCCTAATATGGGAATCGAATTTCAAATCAAAGCGGAATTAATTTCAAGCCACAATCGACATAAACTGCGATACCCTAGATTTAACTCAATTGAGTATTGTCCGCTTTGACCTGTCTTATACTAAGCCTCACGATTTTGTCTTTGGTGCATAGGTAGGCACTTACTCATCCTAACATTATTTTCATCTGAGCACGCTTAACTTCGGAATTCAAAAATTAAGCATTTTTTTAAGTCAAAAGACACTTCCGTGAATTAATCTCAATTTTCACATGTATAATCTCATAATCGCTCTTACCTATTCGGTGCACAATTCTATTCATTCATGCCCCATTCGTCATTCTAAAAGCCTGTCAAAAGTCATTCCTTTTCGAGACTCCGACAACCATTCACTTCTCTCGTCGGATTGGGTCATTATAAGCCCACCAATTTTCGCTCGTCTCCGAATTATATACCTACTAGTGAGGCTCCCGCTCAGATACCATAATGAGAAAATCGTTAGTATTCCTGAGTGGAATTTCTCGCGGAGTATCTCCAGAGCCATCTCGGCTCGCCAGAAACATCTCGCCTGTCGCGGAGTATGTCCACACCCATCACGTGTTTGACCGAAAAAAAAAAAAGGAAAACGCCGCCAGATGATGTCACCCATTGCGAAACGAAAAGATCACGTTTTTTCTGACGCGCAAGGCTTCTTCACGCGTCCCACGCGCAGCTGAGTCGCTAGAAAAAGGTACCTGGTTCACGGTCCACAGCTGCTCATCTTCTCTCATCTGGGTGTTTCGATTTTCGTCGAAAGAGTAGCGAAGAGCGATGGCGAGTGAGAATGTGGAGGTGGTGAGGAACAAGCAAGTGGTATTCAAGGGCTACGTGAGTGGTTTCCCCAAGGAGACGGACATGGAGGTGCGGGAATCGACCATGAAGTTGCGTCTTCCGGAGGGGTCGAACGGCCTTCACGTGAAAAATCTCTACTTGTCCTGCGATCCTTACATGAGGACCCGCATGCAGAAGCTCGATTTCCCGGTTATGTCGATTCCTTCAAACCTGGTTCGGTGAGCTAGCCCAAATAACCTTTTCGTTGTCAAATTCTGTTTTGTTGAAAGAAGAATATACAAAGAGAAAAAAAGGGTAATCCTCTCGGCGTCAATTGGTCTTCCTCGTAGTTGCAATTGGAAGGTATCGAATAAAATAAGCTCCGAATGTCGGATGATGTGGGTTTTCTCAAGTATGATAATTTTGTCCCTTCCTAGCTTGACCCCCTTTGCTTTGGGGATTGATTGTGTTGTTTTAGGGAAAGTTGTGGTGTCTCCAGTGATGGATGGTGGATATTGTATTAGTTTTCCTGAGTGGTGATTTTGGAAGTGTAGAAATGGGTTGCTATGCCGCTATGAGATTCGGCAAATGTATTGAAGAGCTTAGTGTGTCGAAAGAACCTCGCTTATGCTATGTGGCATAGAATTTTACATGTCTTACGTTTGCACGGTCCACATAATCGCGGGGTTAAGCGATGCGAGTCGCTTGACACTCCCACTCATGTGTTAGCGTATGAATGGTGACGATAGCATGCACATGAAATGGGACGGTGAGATGTATTCATTGGAATACCAAGTAAATATGACTCTGGAATAAGCAGAGTTTTGGTTGGATCCTTTGGCATATTGCTTAGGATTCCGATGGATTTCAATTATTCCTGCCGAGATGTTAAAATTGGAAGGTGCTCTTGGCCTGATATCCTTTGTTCTATTCCACTAGAACCCCCATTGCCGCTCTTCTTCTGGGTTTGTTGGAAGTTATTTCAAGTGTCAAGAAAGCTGCGTTTTGACTTACCTTACTTCAATACGACACGGGAGGCAAACTTTAAATCCAGAAAAAAAAAATGTTAAAGTGAAAGGGTCTCTGGTTATTATAGCATATTTGATTGTGCAATTATCTTTATGTCCAATCATTTTTTCTTGGAAGTACAAGATCTATTTCTGTTTGCTAAATTATTTGCACTTATATTCTTGAGTATTTAACACATTGATGCAGCCTATTACTGGATATGGAGTAGCTAGAGTTTTGGAATCTGGGCATCCAAATTTCAAGAAAGGTGACTTGCTCTGGGGATTCACTGGATGGGAGGAGTATAGTCTAATTACTGCACCGGAGACTTGCTTTAAGATTGGACACACCGATGTTCCTCTGTCTTACTATACTGGCCTTCTGGGTATGCTCTTTAATCATCAAATGTAATCTCTCTTTTGGTGTTAATGAATAAGGGGAATCAGATAGGTAAGATATTAATTGTAGGGCTCTTCATTGTTGATGAGCCATATGGCCTCGTTGAATTGCCTGATAGAGCCCTGCAAAGGTGTCTTCTCGCGTTGAAAGACATGTGTAAATCGGTTATTTCTAGAGAAATAGTAGCTTTCCTTGAGTAGCCAATACATTTCTCACGGGCTTCACCGTTGGGCAATAATCATTCCATCTGAGATTTTGCCATAGCATAGCACTCCTACTCTCATGCTTCAGCAAATCCTGTGACTTGTCTAATTTCTACCTATTTGAACTTTGCAGGTATGCCAGGCATGACGGCTTATGCTGGGTTTTTCGAGGTATGCTCTCCTAAGAAAGGAGAAACTGTTTTCATATCAGCGGCAGCAGGGGCCGTAGGTCAGCTTGTTGGCCAGTTTGCAAAGTTGTTTGGTTGTTATGTTGTTGGCAGCGCCGGTAGCAAAGAGAAGGTAATCATATCCCGGTTGTCTAGCGTTTCCACAAATAGTAAATGTTTAATGAAGTGCATGGTTTTTTTTTTTTTGGTAAGGTAATGAAGTGCGTGTTCATGCTCTCATAAACTTTAAAAGGCTTAAACTGTCGTCTACCCTTGTAGAATTAGATCTAAAAGAAGCACTTGAGGTATGATGAGTGCTGTATTTCTCAAACTTGAGAATGCTCAAGAGAGTGATGGCACTGTTGAATGTACCATCATCATCATTTGACTAACTACGGTCTTATTATAGTCTTTCGAATTTCATTTTATTTAAAGTTATTTTTGCAAAAAAGGTTGATTTGCTGAAGAACAAGTTTGGATTCAACGATGCTTTCAACTACAAGGAGGAACCAGATCTGGATGCAGCACTGAAAAGGTGAGCTATGAGTACAAGGAATGATGATTGGGCAAATAAGTGACTGCCGCGCAGGGTATAAAACATCGACCCTTTCCTGAAGCCGACTCCAGTTGACTTTTTCTATTGTAAATGTTCAGATGCTTTCCCGAGGGCATTGATATCTACTTTGAAAATGTCGGTGGAAAGATGCTTGATGCGGTACTGCTCAACATGAAAATTCACGGCCGAATTGCAGCATGTGGAATGATCTCACAGTACAATCTCGAGCAGCCCGAAGGGGTACACAACTTGATGAATGTTGTCTTTAAGCGGATTCGAATGCAAGGTTTCTTGGTGTTCGACTACTATCATCTCTACCCGAAGTTCCTGGAGATGGTATTGCCTCAGATAAAAGAGGGAAAGATTGTGTACGTGGAAGACATTGCTGAAGGGCTTGAGAACGCTCCAGCAGCTCTCATTGGGCTGTTCTCTGGTCGCAACGTCGGGAAACAAGTGGTAATGGTTTCACGCGAATGAGGGAGCTCTCTGTACTTTTTCATCAGCTTTCCTCTCATGTTTTCTAAAGGGGTTGTCTTCTGTTTGTCTTAGTGTTTCCGTTCCGCTGCGCGAGGACATAGCGGATTACAGCGGATTTAATTAGGTCAAATAAAAAAATTTGAGTAAAAAGTAAATTATAGAAATAAAACTCGAAAATAATGGATTATCGTGATTATGTCAAAAGGATTCTTCTTGTTCATATGTTGTTCTTGTTTATGATTTTAAGCTCCTGTAATCTCCGAGGTGGGAGTCGATTCGAGGCTGCCATTAGAGATACGTCATCACCATTTATTTCTGGCAACTTCTGACCTTTCGGCCATTCCTGATGAAGACAGATAAAAGAGATAGTTTTGACCCTTTTTAACCCTTTGTGATGCATTCGACCAAAAAAAAAAAGAACCTTTGTGATGCATGCATATGATCCTACATTCCATTTGTTTCGCAGAAAAGACTAACTCAAAACCACGCACAATCGCTTAGAAAACACTTTGCTCTCTCTTAGATATGTGCCTAGACTTATGTGGCACAACCTTGTCTAATTTGACTCCAGCAACGAGGATGAAACTGTAGTAGCCGAGCTTGTGACTATCTAATCCTAAAGGCAATAGACACCGCTTGTTCGCTTCTGCTTCATGAACATGATCGCACCTTTGATAACCGTCGAAGGCCCAGACTTTGAAGCTTACTGAAAACCTAGAGAATCAGGCATAGCCATAGAAAATCATATTCTTCCTCAGCTTCGGAGCATGGCAAACATCTCCCGAAGCTCTGATGTTCCCGTCATGCATCCTCATATGTATTGAGCCGATGCCAAAGACCTTGCACTCGATGTTGTTGCCATTAACATCGCACCGCACCGCACTCAATAGTGCAAACTTCAATTCCTCAAAGTAACCTTATAGCCTGCCATTGATCAAATGCCTCTTCATCCACACCTTTCAGATCATTAAAGGCTTCATTTAACTCACGTAGGCGATCTCAAATTGAAAGTGAAGGAACGATGTATCAAGAAAAGTTTTTTTGAGAGCAATCCCGACATTATAGCGCTTCAAGTTTCACTCAAATGACAGCTGCACTCGTCTCAATATGCTAGTCTTTTCTTCAGTTCTCATAATATTGGATGAATATTCTCGACACTATTCATGTTTCTCGCAATTTCACATATTGAAGTGCATTTACTAGGCAAACTAGACCAAACTCAACAACAACTGAACACTAATATTGTTAAGAATTATGATCACTTCTTTGGCATCAACATCGACTTCATATTCAATAAGGAAAAGAAGTTTTTTATGGAATAAATTTGCTTTTTGCATCGCCCACGATCCTATTGCCAAGAGTCCAAATTGGACTTTCCTAATATGGCCCGAGTTTTCTCGCAATTTAATTATGAATCGAATTTCAAATCAAAGTAGAATTAATTTCAAGCCAACAATCGACATAAATGTGATATCCTAGATTTAACTCAATTGAGTATTCTTCGCTTTGACGTGTCTTATATTAAGCGTCACCATTTTGTCTTTTGCCGTATAGGGGGTACTTATCCATCCTACCATATTCCCACCGACACGCTTAACATCTGAGTTCCAAAATTAAGCACCTTCTTTACGTCACGTCTCCGTGAGTTAATCTCCAGAACCTTCACGTGTTTGATCAGAAAAACAAGAAAAACGCGCCCAGATGTTGTCGTCTTCCTCGCTCGTCATCTTCTCCATAGTCATCTCGTCCCCCTCGACAACCATATGCCCACCTACTGACACACATTGCCAAACGGAAAAGTGGCGTTTTCCTGCCGCGCAAGGCTTCTTCACGAGTCCCCCGCGCAGCTGAGTCGCTAGAAAACGATGCATCGTTCACGCTCCACACCTGCTCATCTTCTCTCATCTGGGTGTTTCGATTTCGTCGAAAGTGTAGCGAGGAGCGATGGCGAGTGAGAATGTGGAGGTGGTGAGGAACAAGCAAGTGATATTCAAGGGCTACGTGAGTGGTTTCCCCAAGGAGTCGGACATGGAGGTGCGGGAATCGACCATGAAGTTTCCGTCTGCCGGAGGGGTCGAACGGCCTTCTCGTGAAAAATCTTACTGTCCTGCGATCCTTACATGAGGACCCGCATGAACAAGCTCGATTTCCCGGCTTATGTCGATTCCTTCAAACCTTGTTCGGTGAGCAAGCCCGAATAACCTTCGTTGTCAAATTCTGTTTTGTTCAAAGAAGAATATACAAGAGAAAAAAAAGGGTCATCCTCTCGGCGTCAATGGTCTTCCTCGTAGTTGAAATTGGAAGGTATCGTATAAATAAGCTCCGAATGTCGGATGATGTGGGCTTTTCCGAGTATGATGTTTTGTCCTTTGTGGCTTGACCCGTTTGCTCTGGGGATTGAGTGTATTGATTGAGGAGAAAGTCGTGTGTCTCAGCTGATGGATGGCGGATATTATATTAGTTTTCCTGAGTGGGGATTTTGGAAGTGTAGAAATGGGTTGCCATGCGCCATCAGATTCGGCAAATGTAGTGAAGAGCTTAGTGTGTCGAAAGAACCTCGCTTATGCTATGTGGCATAGAATTTTACATGTCTTACGTTGGCACAGTCCCCATAATCGCAGGGTCAAGCGATGCGAGTTGCTAACCACTCCCACTCATGTGTTAGGTATGAATGGTGACGATATCTTGCACATGAAATAGGACGGTGAGCTGTATTCATTGGAATATCAAGTAAACATGACTCTGGAATAAGCATGGTTGGATCCTTTAGCATATGCTTAGGATTCCGATAGATATCAATTATTCCTGCTGAGATGTTAAAATTGGAAGGTGCTCTTGGACTTGACATCCTTTGTCCTATTCCACTAGATCCCCATTGCCGCTCTTCTTCTCGGTTTGTTAGAAGCTATTTCGAGTGTTAAGAAAGCTGCATTTTGACTTACCTTACTTCAATACGACACGAGTGGCAACTTTTAAATTCAGAAAAATGTTAAAGTGAAATGGTACTATCGTTATTGTTAGAATATGATGTGACAATTTTATGTATGTCCCATATCATTGTCTTCTTCCGGAAGTACACATGTTATTTGCGTTTGCTAAATTATTTGCAGTTATATTCTTGAGTATTAAACAAACATTGATGCAGCTGTTTATCTGGATATGGAGTAGCTAGAGTTTTGGAATCTGCGGCATCCAAACTTCAGAAAGGTGACTTGCGATGGGGAGTCACTGGATGGGAAGGAATATAGTCTAATTACTGCACATGAGACTTGCTTTAAGATTGAACACACCGGTGTTCCTCTGTCTTCTACACTGGCCTTCTGGAGTACTCTTGAATCATAAATGTAACTCTCTTTCAGGGTACTGATATAGGCGAAACTAGATAGGTAAGATATTACTTGTAGGGCTTTCCTGTGATGAGACATACGGCTCCTTGAATTGCCTGATAGAGACCTACAAATGGTGTATTCTCGGCGTTTGAAAGACGTGTGTAAATCGCGTTATTTCTCACGAGAAATAGTAGCTTTACCTCCTGAGTAGCCAATACATTCTCATCAGGGCCTTCACTTGGGCAATAATCATTCCATTATGGAGATTTGCCATAGCATAGCACCATACTCTAATGAATTCAGCAAAGACATGGATGTCTCCAAATTTCTACCCTATTTGAACTTGCAGGTATGCCAGGCATTGACGGCTTATGTGGGGTTTCAGAGGTTATGCTCTCCTAAGAAAGGAGAGGACTGTTTTCATATTGGCGGCAGCAGGGGCCGTAGGTCAGTGTGTTGGCAGGTTTGCAAGTTGTTGGTTGTATGTTGTTAGGCCCAGTGACGGGGTAGCAAAGAGAAGGGGGTAATCATATCCTTGTTGTCTAGCATTCTCAAATAGTAAATTTTTAAGAAGTGCATGTTCTCCATAAACTTAAAGGCGTTAAACAGTCGTCTAACTCACTGCAGAATTAGATCAACGAAGCAAAGGTGAGGTATGATGAGTGTGTATTTCTCAAACTTGATAATGCACTCAAGAGAGTGATGGCACTGTTCGAATGTACCATCATCATCATTTGACTAAATACAGTCTTATATAGTCTTTCGAATTGCATTTTATTTAAAGTTATTTTTGC
>JAGVVM010008263.1:0-15420 GCA_019149425.1 Psidium friedrichsthalianum | reverse complement strand
TTTTAAAGAGCATCTTTAAAAAAGGGTTTTCAGATTCAAGCGGGAATTGTGGGGAACATATAGAATCAAATGGCAAAGATACAAATCATAATAGAAGATGTAAAAAAAGGAAACTTCTTAAGGGGGGGATACGGGCCTGACTCGGTTATCTAATAATCGAAAGCCGGACTTATCATTGAGATTTGAAACCAGTGAACTCTCGGAAAGCCCGTATGAAGCACATACTCTAGACCATCACTCGCACGTCATTTCGTCATCACCAGGGCGAAGAAAAAACAAAAAGCCACCTCATCCCATCGCATTGCAATTCCATAGGGATAAATAGTCAATTTTGTGAAGTGACATTATCGGGTCCCACCTCTTTCAATGTGAATTTATCTAATTCATAAGGAGGAAGAAGAACTTGTTCAACGAGCCCCCTCTACCTAAGAATCAAATTCAATGAGAATTCTAGATTACTATTTATTCTTTTGGTTGTCAGACCAGCAATACACGTAATAATTGTTACTCGAGCAATTAAACCTTATTTTCACGAAAACCGGGGCACGAAAATAATCATGATGAATTTCAATGAAGCCAAAAAACAATAATTATAATAAAAGAAGTGCGATTAATTTAGTTATTTTTCTAGTGCAATGAAATTTTAGCATGCCGAATTATTGCAGCTTAGAAATGTCGAGTTGATTGCGGTTGGTGGGGACCACATCTTATTTTAGGTTAAATAATTAATCTTGATGATTGGTGGGTCCCAACGACTACTAAGGCGTTGATGCAACTTTAATAATAAATAAACCATGATGATGATAGTAATAATATAATAAAATCCGAGCCAAAATGAAAAGAATACATTAAAATAATGCATCGGGAAATTAGCAAGTTTGGAAAAATAGAATGGAGTTTTGACCCTTAGCAAAAAATGCTTTTGTCCCGTAATTCATGATTCAATTCGTGTCTGCTTTTTGTCGAGATATCCAAGTCTTCAAGACCATAACTTGTACTCGTGGGACTGTGGCCTCTTGTTCCTTGTGGTGGTAAAAAGGGCGCACGTCCCCGTCCTAGCTGATTGAAAATTATGTTCTCCTCCCGCGCCGAGCACGAATCGAATCCGGATTCTCCACGTTGCCCGCATGGGCGTCGGTCCTTTTTCCTTCCCGTTGTTCGATCTCGTCTTTGTCCCGCTTTCACGGACAGGTTTTAGATTTTCTCCGATAGTTATGTAAAATGACTATATTCCGAAGCACCGTTGTGGAAGAACGCCGAATGCCATAGCCCGAGGGACCATATTCAGGTCCATGACCGTAGACAAAAATAAGAGGAAGAAAAGAAAGCCAAAACTGGGAATTTGAAACGGGCAAAAGTCAATTTGGAGTTCGATGGGGAATGGTCCACATTAGGTCTTTGTGGGCCAATCCTCAATCTCTATTTTCCCACTTTGTTACAACTGATTTCGTTATTTAGAATTTTTTCCTTTTTAAAATAAATAAATTTACCCTCCCCTTGAATAATCAACCCTCAAGGCTAAGAAACTGTCCCAGCTATGATCCACCCTGTGATTGTGACTCCAATTGCAAAATAGAGGGAGAGAGCGAAGCGAATCCCTGGGATGGATGAGAGTCAAGAAGAATCTCTTTGGAACATCTTAGGAAATCAAAGCAGGAATATGTTTTTTTTTTTTTTTAAACATCTCCACTTGGATGTCCCTCATCACATTCACACCCAGCCCCCCTAAAATTTCTTTCCTATTTTCCCTTTTTTTTTAATTCCAATTTTAGTTTATTTATTTTATTGTTATTTTTTTGTCTGAAGTTTTATTTATTATTCAGGGGGGCCAAAAGGGCCATGGTCTTTCCTTTTCCTATCCATCACTATAAGCTCCCTTTTCTTTTCCTTTTCGTTTCGTCCTTTTTTTTTTTCAAATCAAATCGAATTTACCCTTAGGACAAAAAAAAACCAATGTTGTTTGACCAAATCACCCATTCTATAGGGAGCATAAGGCCTGCTCATAAACAAAATCATAGTCAGACCAAGAGAGGCCCTGCCATGCACCCACACTGCCCCACTCTGTCTTCCTTAAAAGGTTGGCACAAATCAAAATATCACAAAACTGGAATTCCACAATCACCCTTTTCTTATAATTTTTTTTGCTTATGTAACTTTTTGTTATTTATTTTAATATTGCTACAATAGAGTACCAAGGAGGATTTTCAAGGACCCGCGTGGCAATAACTTTTTAACCGTAAAACACTCTTGAAGAGAAATTTTTTTTTTAAAAATTATTTCATTTGACTCCAAAATTACTTCTCTAAATGCAACATAAAGTAAGAAAAAATGAAATTACGAATCAAATGGTTTCTCTTTAGAAAAGTACTTTTATTTGAAATAGATTTCTACCTCAAAGTGGTTTGTCGTGTGTGCCTTAGACGAAAGAAGGCCTGACCGAACGAGATAATTTTTAGGAGAAAAGGGAAAAGGAAATGGAAAAAAAAGAAATACAAAAATGAAAAAGAGGAAGAGAAACACCCGGGGCACTACTCAGGTAATTTCCTCGCTCCAACCAGCTGGGGCGTTTCGTTTTTGGAGGCTGTCTCAGCCCCCTCCATTGGCAAACCAAATCCGTTTAGTTTTTTAAAACCAACGAAGCCTTGCAAGGAAACAAATAATAAAAAAAAATAAAAAAAGCCCCCGAGAAAATATTGCATTGGACAAGATTTTCTTCTTCTCCCCTGAAATAGACTCCGCGTCCGGTGATTTCCTTCGAGCTTCGATTCTCTGATTCCTTGTGGAATCGGAGGGATTCTCGCCATCTCCATCCTCGTCGTCACCTTCCGGCCCTCCACCTTCTTCCATCTTCCCGCGGTTTCGCCGTGCCATCGGTGAATCGCGTTTTTCGTCGGTCGTCGTCGTCAGCTTTCGAGTTGCTTTCCTGTTCAAAATGCAATCCCCTTCGTCAGGGCGGTCGGCGCCGTTGCATCGCGGGCTCTTCTCTGGTTTCTTTCGCGCTCTGAGTGAAACCAGCGAAGAGAAGAAGAAGAGAAAGAAAAAAAAACGGGTCGAGCTTCTTCCTCGCATGGCTCCGGCGCGCTTGGTGAGGCTGGGGTCCCCCGGGAGGGGGGAGCGTGATCGGGGCGGGGGAAGGCGTTTCGGGTTTGTTTGAGAAGGTATTCCCCCGTCTCAACCGATGGACGCCCCCCCCCCCGCGGGCGGCGCGGTAGCACGATGGAGGGTCTGGCTCTAACCCTCATTCGCTCCAACAGGTTCGGCCTCCAGTACTCGCGGAGGCGGTACTTATTCTCCAAAGACAACACCCTGGAGAGCTTCAAGAATCTTCCTATGCGGACGAGAGGTCGTCCCTTTTTCTTTCTTGATACTTTGGTTGGCCATTCGGAGCTGCACGAGTTTCAATTGATTTTTTTTTTTTTTTTTTTTCATTTTTCGTTTTGCTCGTCATCGTTATGAGGCGCATTATCAGAAGCTCTTTCCGGTTTGCGATGACGTGGCGAGGATTGTGAGTTTTGCTGCCCTCGTTGTCGTTGTTTATCCTGGATTTGTTTGGCATGGTTAGTCTCTCGTGCTTTACCTTGGAGTCATATTGAAATTGTTCTAGCGGAGCTGCTGTTTTCTGGTTTTTGTTTGGTCTTACAATTTGGCATCACGTGGAGTTCTGGAGGTCCTATTTATTGTAGGTTAGTCCTTTATTTGGGAGCGGAAAAGCTCCTCAGGGTGTATTGCAGAGGGTTATTGGTATCGGACGAGGAGTCTTGTTCCAGAGTTGTATAGTCATTGATTTTACTCAGAATGAACCTGAAATGCATCTTGACGTTAATTTTGTCAGCTTCAGAAGACATGTTCCTAGTCATCTTGTGTTTAAATGAGCACGTTCCTTTACGAATATAATGGTGAAAAAGAAGAAGAGTAGTTGGTTTTCTTTGTGGAATATCCAGCTTCGTTTTCGCTCACTAATCAACTGATGTCAAAGCACCAGTGAAATGAGTTCTTGCTTTACCTTCATGGTCAATTCAAATTTAGTTTTGAGCTCTTGGAATATGAGTGAAACTAGCCGTAGTGCACAATTGGATAAATTCCTCATCTTTTGGCATCTGATAAGCTGAAATAGAATGACGAAAAGTTATCCCATCTCTTGGCAATTCGATTAACAACTCATCTATGATGATCTGCTTTGCATTTGTCTCTTCATATTTTTCTTATTCGTGCATGTTAGTCTAAAGTCTTGCACTTGCTGATCAAGAGCTATGGTTATCAAATTTGATGTTACCCGATTGGTTCGCAAAGCTCTTATACATGATAGAAAGAATTCCCCAAGTAAATAAACAGACATCAACATACAAAGTCCAACAATTTATGTTCCTCTTGTTTATATTTAAATCCTTCTTCCGGTTGTTTCTATCATTTAAAACTTATTTACAAACCGTTAATCATCTGCTATAGCAGCTGAGTGTCCTTTTCTAGTTCCATCTTATAGGGAACGGCCAGCTAACAGAGTAATTCTCTTTCTTCAGGAGCCCATCAGAAGTGCAGCTATTGACTCTTGCATTCGGGTCATAGATGATGGAAGGGAGAGCATCCAGCGAAAAGTACTGATAATTTGATTAATTGTGGTTTGCTTTTAAGAGATATAAATTCATTCCTCTAGCATTTAATGGATATTCACTTATTTCCAACTTACAGGTAGTTTTCATTTTCACCCTTTATAATACAGCTAATAACACAATGATCACTTAAGGTGCAGTTAAATGATTTATCTGTTTCATTCATTCATTCTTCTCTTCGATAATACCTAAATATGACTATGCAACAATATAGTTGGGGGCAGATAGTTCAGAGGATGCAGCAAGATGGATACGTTCTTTGCAGGATGCAGCAGCAAAGGTCCCAATTTACCTTATCTAGTGATCTCATGAGAAATTCTTTTGCTCATTGCATAAATTTGACTTCTTGTGCATTCTCAGGAAAATCCAAACCCAGCCACGAATTTCGTTTCATGTTCTAAGCGAAGATGGCCGACTTTTAGGTATACCTATTGGTTATTTAGCATCTGTTTTATGCAATTCTTCTGTGCTCTGATATCTGAATGTGCAAAGTTGGGAGAGGTGAGTGATTGCAGTTTATTACATTGTAGAAACTCAACTGTTCTAAAAGCTTAAACGTTTGGGTTGGACTTTCTAACACCATCCTTGAATGACTCTAGTCTTGTGCCTTCCTTGTGTTTCTTTTCTTTGATAGATTCATTTCCTTATGGAAATTAGTGTCTCATGGCACGCTATGTCATCATTATCGGATCTGTAGCTTTATCAAAGAGATTTACTGCACTTTCTGATTATTTTGCTCTCAAAATCAATTTGGGATTCTGGAAAACAAATAATGCAAATTTGGGACCCTCAATGCAAGTTGCTGAAGCGGAAGTGGCATTCCTCTTTTGACAAAATACATGTGCCCTGAATAGCTTTTAATTGGATGATCTTTTCTCCGCAGCCTTTAGTTATTTTCTCCCTCCTACTGTTCTCTTCCTTTCATCTTACAATCTTGGTTCTATTTGCCATCTTCCTCTGTTCATACCTTTAGTTGCTTACCATAGTTAAGACAACTCTTTTAATGTACGACTCCTACTGCTATAAATAGTTATTTCTCTGTAAATAAGACACTATGAAGTTCATCATTTAATTTTTTTTTTCCAATGCAAATGAGCAGTTGTTTGACATTCTTTTAGTGACATTTTTCATGACAGGATCTGCACCCCTTCAAAAAGGACAAGCAGTAAACACTCTGTAGATTGGACAGTTTTCTCATCCATGCGCACAGAGGCAATGACATCTGACGTTATCGGACCATCACCGTGGAAAATATTTGGTTGTCAGAATGGTAACAATTAAGCTTGTTTCTACTTTCTGGAGTAACTGAACGTATGAGAATTAATTGTAACTCTTCTTGAAGGACTGCGCCTTTTCAAAGAAGCAAGAGATTGGGATTCTCGTGGAGGGGTGCGTTGCTTTTCTGCTAACATGCAATTATTAATGTCTACAAGATTTCTTCTGACTGGATGTTGTTACTATATTAGCACTGGGACGATCATGCAGCAATCATGGCTGTTGGAGTGGTTGACGGAACTTCAGAGGCCATTTTTCGGTGTCTCATGTCTCTTGGTTCTTCACGCTCTGAGTAAGATTGCCAGAATGCTGCTTTATTTTCCTGAAACGATGGCTCGAGTTATATGATGATATAGGTCATTTCTCGTGGTAGAACTAGATGTGCTACATTGGTTGTGTGACATGATGAGTCCTCGTACCCTCAAGCATGTGTGACGTGACAATTAATGGTTATTGTAAATGGAATCTATACAACTTGCTAATCTATTTATTGGCAGAAGTCTAAGCTGCTCAACATTCCAATTTGGAAGCCGCCTAATTTAATTTATGGCACCAACATGCTCAGATTAAGTAGTTTACATTCTTTTCGTTAACCACCAAAACTGTATGTCTGTCTAGTCACTTTTGCTCTATGGAGTTCCACACGGTCAACTTCGTCACTTTGCAAACGCTGTAATGCCTAAAAGGAATACTTTATAAACAACTAGTGAGTTTATTCATCCACATGATTCATTCCAAGAAGCCCTGAGGCGATGAGGTTAATTAACATGTCAATCAAGCCCTTGATGTCACATCAGCTACTATTGTAGAGCTTTAACGATCGACACTAGGCGTCTTATCCATGTCATATTTTCCTCGAACATGTTTCTCAACACATTAGATGGAAAATCATAAAGACACACTAGATACCAGTTACAGCGGACTCACTTTGAAGGGCATCTTGGATAATTAATATTGGTCTACAAACCAGTTATAATAATATTTGTTGATCCTTTATTGCAGATGGGATTTCTGCTTTTACCGAGGCAGTGTGGTGGAGCACCTTGATGGCCATACAGATATTATTCACAAACAGCTATACAGCGATTGGCTTCCATGGTTAGATTGAATTTTTTGTTTAGGAAGAAATCAGTTATGCTATCCTGCTTGAATTAACTTGTTATCATTTGTAGGGGAATGAAACGAAGAGACTTACTCTTACGACGCTACTGGAGAAGGGAGGATGATGGCACCTATGGTTGTTAGATTACGATGAATCTGTAATGTATATCATAATGCTTGGTTTGGTGTCTATGCCCTAACTTGCTTCATTTGATATTGTCACAGTTATACTTTACCATTCTGTTTTCCACAAGAAATGTCGACCACAGAGAGGCTACGTTCGTGCTTGCCTTAAAAGTAATGTATGCTTTGAATGTTGATGTATCAATAGTATCTTGTACTGCCTATGATTGCAACTAGTGATTTGCAAACTACTTCACTGAGACATGATATCGATACTTATAATTTTAGTTCATAATGAGTACGTGATGCATGCTTTTTTCTGAGCATGTTCTTACCATTTTGTGTATTAAAATTGCTCGTCAAAACTTGGATGTGAAAATACTCTTTTGATCTTGCAATGAAGGCTTCCAACATATAATTCTATCAAGTCTGTGGTCAACAGGTCAACATCTGTAATCAGATTACATATGTGCAAATTGCTACTTTACAAAAATGGTCCTTTTCCTTCAGTAGTCTTTTCAAATTTATCGCCACACAATAACAAAGTTGACTTTTAATTGGACTATCATAAGGACCATGTTTCGTTCTGCAAGTAGATATATGAATGAAAGTTTTGCTGAATGTAGCATTTTTTGGTCTAATTGAGACAACTGATGAAGCTAAGGATGGATCATTTCGAGCATCTGGTACATTAATCCGTTACAGCAACATACATGAGACTCACAAACAAGATAAGTTTGGCGTGATGTTTTATCATTGATCTCCTCATTGCCCACAAGGCATTGGCTGAAGAAAGCAATGCTGTGCTTTCGGAGATATGAGACTTTGGCACGACTTCTGTCATTTATCTAATTCAAAAACCTGCAGCATCTTATGCAATCATGTGTCGTCTCTCCTAATGCTGTTGGCCCTCATATGTCAGAGAATCAGGCCTTTAGTTTCCGATTTTGACCTTTCTGTGTAATTTATTGCCCAACGTGCAGGTGGGGGATATGTAGTTACTCCAATAAACCAAGGAAAACAGTCCCTGGTGAAACACATGCTCTCGATTGATTGGAAATTCTGGAAAATGTATCTGCGTCCATCATCTGCGAGATCCACAACCATTCGTATGCTCGAGAGAGTTGCAGGTACATTTTGGATACTTAATGTTGCAGTCTCTTTCATGCATAACTCGTGTGGACGTTGCTTTAATGAGTCATTTTGAAGATCGCTTGTAAAGATAGCAATTGGTACCTATTTTTCCGGCCATGGAATTGCAGTTCATGCTTCTCCCTAACTTTTCCCTTCAAGAGTTTCTGTTTAACAAATGTTCTTTGCTGTTGTTTGCAGCATTAAGAGAGATGTTCAAATGCAAAGCAGGAAATTTTTCTTCAGATTACTCTCGTGGTGACTTGATGAGGGATATTGGGTTACCTCAGATCGTAAAGGAGGATGTTAAAGCCGAAGTAGAGGATGAGGAAAAAATTGTCAATATCCAGGAGGTCAATATTACAGAAGATCAGTCTGAAAGGCCACCTTCTCAATCTGCCAGCCTCATGGGACTGAACGATGCTGATGATGAGTTCTTCGATGTTCCTGAGCCAACAGATTATGAGCAATTAGACAACTGGTCATCTGAATTGCTCCCAGATCTACATGCTCCGGTACTTCACTTAATTTGATATTCTCTTTCTTGTAAATCTTAGGTTAGGATTTCTACATTAGCCTTTTTCATCATTTGCAACCAACATGTGAACGGTTGCTAGTGATGAACAGGTTTTGTGTATATTATGGGGTTGATCTTTCTATATTGCTTCTTCAACAGAACATGTACCAACCTAAGTTATCATCAGCGGCCAGTTTTGTGAAAAAGTTGCATGATCTAGCAGGTTAGTTCTGTCTTAACAGCAAAAGTTCTCGACATGATTGTCACCATGCCTGTATCGGTGTTTAAGCAAGCATTCCTGATGGTAAAAGGTGGGATTTCATTGTTACTGCAGTTCAAAAGAAAGGTTATATGGATCTGCAAGAGTTGGCGAGAGAGGATAGCATAGAATGTTCTTATGGATCAACTCTCCAAAGTGACCCAAGCTGTAATCTGCTTTGCAGCTGGACAATGGCTGATCCTTCTACCTTCCTAATCCGAGGAGAAAATTATGTGAAAGACCATCAGAAGGTATCTCTCTTTGAATAAAATGTCTTTTGAAAGGTTATAGCAATGGAAAGCTGCACAAGAATTTCAACTACAATGAAGTTATAGCTCAAAACCTAGATTGGGGGGCTCCATCAATATGGTGTACAATTTATTGAATCATGCAATTCATTAAACAAATCAAGCACCACAAGAGTTTAACTAGTTGAACGGTTCTGAAATTTTTCCCTAATTTACAGTTTCCATATATGAAAAACAGCAGTCTTTTAGGGGACATCATTCATCATGCCAACTGTTCAATACTTGCTAGGTGATTAATTAAGGACATTGTATCAGTATGGAGTTCGTGAACGGTGTTTTGTCTTTCGTTTTCCAAAGGGGTCAATCCTTAAAATTTTTGCATGAATACATATTTAATTTAGAACGTGACCAATCATGGAGAATTAATAGAGTGACAGAATAACTGAAGTTATGCAAGGTGGTAATAAAGTTGACTTCATAAAAGGGGTCAGATTTTAGTGAAGGTTTTGGAAGGGAGGGAAATGCTGTCAAATGAGTTTCAAAAAATGATTCAGACGATAAAGATGCTGATATCTCTATTCTGCGAAGAATAATCTCATTCTTGCATAGGGAATAGGACTAGGATATCACTGCCTCATGGGCTGTTGAGTGTAAGAGGCAGTCTCACATTGGATGCATAAAAAGAGCTGAGATAGATTTGCTGATGTTTGTGAACGAGGTATGAGGAGAGAATTTTTGCTGGACAAGCTTTAAGGTCAATGATGGAATGATTCCTCTTTTGAATGAGGCTCTTATAAATATAATGCGGGCGATCAGGTATTTTCTGCTGGAAAGAGGTTGGTCAACCATGTAGAATTTATGAAAGGATTTTGCGAGTCCTTTGAATACATGTAGGTTTTCAAGTCTTGCATTTAGTCACTAAAGATCGTGAGGCTCTTAAAGGCATATGCAAATAAAGGTCTGAATGGGAGAAAAGTACTTGAAAGTGCAGAGATGCATTCTCTGGCAAAAATTAAATCGGAGTCCAAAAGTACGGAGGATCTTTGGGCCCATTCGTGGAGCGTGATCTTCTGTTTTCTAGCACCATAGAGGATGGATTTAAGGTTTGAAAGACAAAGCTAGGCAGAGACTATGGAACAATGGTTCATTTGTATATGTTGCAAATTGCAAAGTTGTTTTCATGCCTGGATCTTATAAGCATAAAACGCTACCCTCCTAACAGTGTATTCTACTTTGCTGACTTGGGAAGTCTGTACGTCCGGAATCCAGTTTCGGCCAGCTTGTGAATATAATAACTGTACATAGGAAGAGATCCAAACGTTTTGTCAAAGCTTTTGGACAATGTCTTTCCTGATATAGGCATTAGATTAATAAGAGACTTTGGTGATTTGAAAACCGAGATATTAGCTTCTGCATTTTGGAAAAGAAACATGTTGTTTCTCAGATTTCTCTGAATTATTTATTGACTCATATGTTTTTTCACAGACCAAGGCCAAAGGAACAATGATGCAAATGGTTGGTGCGGACTGGCTGAGATCTGACAAACGAGAGGATGATCTTGCAGGGCGTCCTGGTGGCATGGTCCAGGTAATTGTGACTGCTTCTTGATAATCCCAGATGTGAGATGAAAATACCCAAATGCACTAAGGGATTGGTGTATTTGCTTATCCTACTTGTTTCATGCAGAGATATGCAGCATTGGGTGGTCCAGAATTTTTTTTCATTGTAAACATACAGGTAATTGTGACTGCCTCTATCTTTTGTTCTCATCTGGTGTTGTACTTCTGAGAATTAATGTATGTTATTCTGCCATATAATGGATCAGATTCCGGGCTCCACCACACATAATTTGGCGTTGTATTATATGATGAAAACTCCTCTCGAAGAAAATCCTCTGCTGCATAGATTTGTTAATGGAGACGATACATATAGGAATTCGAGATTTAAGCTCATACCATACATCTCAAAGGTAAGTACTGTTGTGATAGTTTCATAATTAGACAACCACGTTGGATTCAGTGGCCATAGAGGGGAATGCATCTAATAAATCTATTGTTGGTTGCTTACTTCTCCATAGGGATCATGGATAGTCAAGCAGAGTGTTGGAAAAAAAGCATGCTTGGTGGGTCAAGCACTAGCAGTTAATTACTTCCGCGGAAAGAATTACTTGGAGGTATGCAAACCTCTTTCATGGTTTATAGTATGTTGATTTGCTGCAGGGTTAAGTTTGTCTCCTCTTGAGCACGGCTCATCAACTTCAAGAGATTAAATTCTCTGGTTTCTTGGGGAAAAAGTAGCAACACTCAAAACATTGTGGTTGGGTATATAAATTGTTTCCCACAAATCCATTGTCATGCCTTAGGAAAATGGAGACATGCAGAACAACACCCCCCAACTCTGCCTCTCTTCCTTCTCTCTTTCTTTGGATAAAAAAGAAAGAAAGAAGAAAGTCGGAAAGAGATGATATATGCTTCCAAAGATTGCTCTTTCTTCATATTACGCGATTTCTATGATTGTTGTGTGATTTCATTCCCTATTCAGTTTGTATTAACTAGAATGCTGGCTGACCTTTGAAAATTTAGCTTGGGGTCGATGTCGGGTCTTCAACAGTGGCAAGGGGAGTTGTCAGTCTCGTTCTCGGATATCTGAACAACTTGGTCATTGAAATGGCCTTCCTAATCCAGGTAAGTGTAAACAGGAAAACTGCTATCTATCATAATTTGCCTGTAAGATGGCCGCTAAAGAATGACAGCTTATCTTCGTGCAAGTTGTTTCATATAAATTGGATAAATGCACAATTGGCAACGGTACTAAGAAAGTCATTTGACATGAGAAAGCTTGCATTATGAGTGAGCCATAGTGTCAACGATAGGCGTTTTTATTTTGACCAGTAGACTACTTTGTTTCCGCTCATTCTTTCCTGTGGTATCAAGTAGACGAGTATGCTCATTTGGAGAAAACTTATTTCCCCAGGGTAATACACCAGACGAGCTCCCTGAGGTCCTTCTCGGTACATGTCGACTAAATCATCTGGACGCATCAAAATCAGTCATCGCACAGCCCTGAACGACCAAGTTCAGGTGGAAAACGAGAAAAGAAAGTGACGAATATGTTTAGCGAATTTGCTGTGATGTTTACACCCACGATCTGAACATGAAGAGAAAGATTTGAGTGTATATAAGATGTGATTTGGCTGCTATGTCACATGTAAGCAATTTGGTGCGGGGCAGTTACATAGCAGTTCTGATTCTTTGGCGGACATTTGCAATTGTAAAATTTACTGATGGCCATTCTTCCGATAAATTCTGGCGCTGGGGGCCGGCGGCAGGCGGTTGACAATGTAATCATTCAGGGCATATTATTTTGCGACTTTGGGTCTATTGGCTATAATATCAATTGATGTTGACGAATGATGATCATCCAGATTTAGGTTTCTCATGGTGCGGCTCATTACTTTGTGCAAGTGCAACAAATTTTAGATTCTAGCAGTTTGCTCAATCTCTAATGTATGGAATGTGGAACGGGACTGTCCAAGGCCCAAACCATTTTCGGTCCCCTTCATAACGCCCTTCCGTTGGCAAATCCGTTTTGCTAGAGGGCTATCGTAGGGTCCATCTATTGGTCAAGTTATTGTGCGTTCTATTTTTGTGAAATATTTTATCTTTCGGGATCATAATCTGTAGAATGGGGAACACAAAAACTTAAAAAATATTATCTGTCTAGAAGATTTAGAAGATGAATTGGGCAAGTATAATTAAGAACGAGAATCTGCGTAGATATGGTATTGTTTCCGGTCGTTCTTTTGAAAACACTAAGACTTGGAATAGCACGTATATTAATCCAATATAATCGTAAATAATTACAATTTATATCCCTTCGTTAGGTAAGAGGGAACTTCCACTTAAATCTCCTATTCCATAATTTTAAAATAGAAGCCTAGCGTGTGACGATAGAGCTACCGATAAAGAACCCACTACATTAATTCAGCAGATACATATGCGTAGAGTAAAATTTTCCACAATTCTACGAAATTTACGTTACTTAAGGAATAACAGGATGTGTCACAAAAAACAGATAATAGGGACATGACATTACTAAATGAAGGGTTTTGTATCGCTTAGACCCCAGTTCGGAACTCCAAATATTAAATTAAAATCACCAAAGTGTTGACGAGGAGGACGCGATTCTAATCCTCGCAGTCAATGTCAACCGATTAGGGATAATTAATTTAAGAAGTCTAAGTTCGATGATTCATCATAAATGGTCTTCTTAAATTATGTCATGTAATGGGAACGTGCTTCAACTAAGTTCGATGATTTATCACAAACGGTCTTCTTAAATTATGTCATGAAAGGGGAACATGCTTCAACTAAGTTCGGTGATTCATCATAAACGGTCTCTTAAATTATGTCATGTAATGGGAACGTGTTTCAACTAAGTCCAATGATTCATCATAAATTGTCTTCTTAAACTATGTCATGTAATGGGAACGTGCTTCAACTACCTTAGTCAATCCACATATATATTTTTATTTCTTCTGGCTCTGTGTTCCCATTTCGACATTTCTTCTCGTGTATAACTGTGGATATTAATTTCATAAAAATGAAACAATTAATTTAGGCCATGACATGGGGGTGTCAATGGTTTAGTTTGATCCAATTTTTCAAAAAACAAAACTGAACTAAATCATTAGCGTGTAAGCTTGAACTGAACCGAATGTCACTCTAAATTGAATATGAACTGAACCAAAAATTCAGTTTGATTCTGCTGGTTCAATTCGATTTTCGCTTTTTCTTTTTGATTTTTAGTTTTATTTTGTTTTTCCTTTTTATTTATTTATTTTATTTTATTTCTTTTTTAGGCTAAGGGATGGCGTGTGCCAACTACCCTTGCTAGCCCTCAGCCCCAAAAAGGAAAAAAAAGAAAGAAAAAGAAAAAAAATAAGAAAAGGTTGTTTTGGAGATTTCCAATGCAATTTAGTTAACTGAGTCAATTTGGAAATAAAGAATTTTTATATTTCAATTACCAGAACAGAAAATCAAACCGAATTGAAATGCAAAAAATTTTTAGTTCAGTTTAGTTTTGTTAGCGGTTCAGTTCAGTTTTCCAATTCAATTTTGACACCCCTACTATGCATGTCACGGACGCTTCGCTTAGTAAGAAAGAGACAAATGTGAGAGCCATCAGTTCCAATCGATTTATTAGGGATAATTAGTTTAAGAGCTAATTAGCTTATTAATCACGGATGATCTTCTTAAATTATCTCATTCATGGGAAAGATGCCTCAGCTGCAGCTACTGAATGCAATATGATGTGCAGAGCGCCTGTCCTGTTGCCCGGATAATCCAGGCACTAGAGGAGGGCCGTCATTCCGCATTTTCGAACTTAACTTCAAGCCATTATCAACACTTAGTAAATAAATTCAAAACTCAGGCTCCATTTACTTATGTTAAAATTTAAAATATTTAAAATATATGTTAAAATTTCTCTATATTAGTTCCGGCCATGCCGTATAGAATGATTTGCGTTCATTTGATATAAAATTTAAAAAAAATTAAAACCACTACATTAGTTTAGCTAATGTAAATGAGTAGAGTAATTTTCTCCATGCACTTATGAATATTGGTCGAATCGAAAAGTTAGAATAATTAAATTAAGTCATTAAAGTGTTGACGAGGTGGGCGTTGATTCTAATCCCCGCAGCCAATTTCAACATTCAGTGTATATTTTCTTTACTTAGATATTTTTTTTCTCGTTATTATGATGTTTGGTGTTATGGCAATTCCAATGCAAAATCCATTGCCTATTGATGTTACTGTAAGCAGCCGCAAGCGCCATTCAGCTGACCAAATGACGTGATTTTCATGTCCACTTTATAGACAGAATTAATCTATTGAAAGGGCTTGATACCGGGAGGTGAATTTATGTGCAATTATAAAAATTTCCGACGCGAAATCGAAGACGATTACGTCGTATTACCTACATATGCTAATGAATTAAGCATTTGATTATGCGCCCGCAAAGCACAGTTAAATCAACTGGTGAATCCGAAGACGCAGGTTATCATTCATTTCACTTCTTTGTACACTTTCTGAACAAATTCGCTCATTTACATTCGTATTCGAGGATGTTGAAGATACGGAGAATCTCCTAATTATT
>JAGVVM010008261.1:0-19237 GCA_019149425.1 Psidium friedrichsthalianum | reverse complement strand
GATGATAGTGATGGCGGATATTATGAGAACCCCTTTCATAATGGCAGACTCGGGAATAGGATTGAAAGAGCAATTGTCTCATACTTAGAACTTGATGAAGAGATCAATCCTTCTCATAAAGATTTTGAATTTGAAGAGAGAGTGTCAGTTTAAGTAGGATGAGGAGGAAGTAATGCAAATAGTGGTTCGGGATGACTTTAATGATCAACAAGTATTTGAAATATCTTACCTTGAAGAGGGTGATAAATTGCAATTGATTGATCACTAATGTGAAAAATGAAAGGTATACTCTTGAAGAGTTTCCTCAGGAGACATCAACAAACGTCACAAAAGAGGATGGGCAAGCATGTGGAGGAGATGCTAGCCAATTTAAAGTTGAAGAAAGAGTACTATTCATGAGGACAGTAGATTTTGTTAGTCCAGAATAATTTTAGGGTTCGATTGAAAAGGAAAAAATCCTCGATTCTTTTGATGATGTGATTCAAATACTAATGATGATCGGAAGGAACTCGCTCCATCTCATTATTCAACACTTCAAAACTCAAGGTAGAGCGTTCTCCAATGGGAGAAGAATAATGCTAACCAGGAACAATGATATGCTAGAAAGTTCTCAGTGAAACGGTGGATATATCATGCATCGAAGCGAAATGGTTTTCGCAAAAGAGATGAAGAAGATTAATACAGAGAATCTAAGACCATACAAAAGAAGTCTTCACATTTGAGCTTGATCCTCTCAAACCTTGGGAGAATGATACAGAAGCATAATTCTTATTCTATTATTTTTAGGTTTCTTTTTCTCTTAGTGTTTTATACTGTTATCAGGTTACTAACCAGCCATGTGCCAGCAATGTGACTTTGAAGGAGCTTCAATGATCAAGATTAGAAGTCATTATGTTAGAACAAGGATTGAAATTGTCTAACGTATGTAACCATTGCATAAAGAGGCATTTATATCATTTTTCAGTAGTATTCCTCAATTCAATAAACAATAATGGTTATTCACACCCTAGAATGTTTTTGTCTGTTCCAGCTTCAATTCAACTCAATTCTTACCCCATTTCATTCACTTTGCTATATTTTACTTCTTGGACTACAATTTGATATTAGAGCCCTTGGTAGAGTTCGTTTCAATCTAGTGAACTATGACAGCAAAGTAGTTTGCCAAAAATCAAGAGGCAACTTATGCTTCTAGCACGTCCAAAAACTAAATTATGACAGCTCCCTAATGCTTTATGATTAAAACCACAAATCAAATAATCCAACCAATCTTTTATCGATGTCCAGCCTACTAGGTGGTGTTTGTGTGTCCTGATGCATTACAAACTAAGAAAATTTAAACCAATTTTTTATGTCAGTAACAACATGAGATTATTAAGTGACATGACCACCAATTGCCAGCATAGTGAAAAGCATTGAAAGAACAAAAGCAAGAAGAAACATGATTATAATGGTTGTTAAGAGTGAGGAAAAACACTTACCACAATAGTAAGTAGTTAATACACGAGCATCAGGGGCCTGAGCATGAATTTCACTGGCCATTCTGCGAATGGAATCATATTGTTCTGAATTCAGTGGCTGCAACCGAATTACATGATATGAAACGTCAGTTATCAATAATCATGACTGACATGAAGTTCCATTCTCTTTGATCATTCTTTGCATGGGTATTATTGCCACAACTCAATCTCATTTCTTCTAACTTCCAAAAATCTGTACCTCATCCCATAGGTAAAAGTAGGCTTTCTTCCAGTGGGGCTTTGTCCTCAAGATCTCAATTTCCATCCGCAAATAGTCCTCTGACACAGTGCCCCTGTTGCATGTTAAAAAGGTGGTGTAAGAATAAAATGTCCTTGCAAATATAAATGATCACAGTGAACATGTCAAGTGAATAATAGAATACCGTGAGACTGCATGACAGTGTGGTATGGCATATGCTGCTAATCGTGGGTCCGAGAAGTATTCATCGGATTTTGGATGGTCAGCTGCAAAGGAACATAAACCATACATTGTGCGCATGTTAATTCAAATTAGAACCTTGTAGACACCAGCTAATAAATCACTGTTGCAAAATTATATCAAAATTTCAGCTCATTAAATGAATATACCAGGCCAAGGACTGGTGTATGTCAAAACACGCATGCTATCCCCCCATCTGCAAAAATATGGACTAATTTTGTATTGAAGGAGCCACTTGAAATGGCGATCCAAGGCATTATACCACTCATCTGTTCCATGTTGGACACCAAACCGATCCTCAATTACGGTATCAGATATCTTCAACATAGTTAAGGGAAAGCTAATCGAATCAATCTCCAAGTAAATGAAATTTGATAGGTAATTTTTCCTTGTTCTTCAACAAGAAACTCTTATCCTAGATGAGTTAAGACGGCACTGACAGGTTAATAGAGCCTGGAAAACATAATTGCATGCTAACACTCACAATCCAGCACCTCAACACATTCTCCAAATTTTTACTACCTTTCCAGTCTCAAATAAATTATTCTTCGCCGACTCCTGAAAATCTTCAACAAATTTGAAAATGCAAAAGGCCAATTTGCTGCGCTTCTAAGAAAATCCCAATTGTTCAGCCAAAAGTGGTGACTGCCATTTGGCATGGGCTCCTTTGAGTACACAACTAGATTCTCATGCAGCCATAGTCCTACTCTTGATTTATCCATAATTCTCTGCTATAATTTGTACTTTAACTTGAAAATTACTTCCGCGAACACAAAGGATACACCAAAAACTGCAGGTAGTGAGGGAGTTGCAGGAAGAATGAAGTCCCACACTGTCAAATTTAACTTCACACGCACCGGAAGGTTTGAAACAGCATCTTCATCCATCATATCATCTAATCCAGCTTCAGAAAACGATGGAGATAATAAAATTCTTCTTAAAGACGTACTTGCTGATTTCACTCTTTGTACCTAAAACAATACATGCATGAAAAGTCACGACAGCCAAATATAACTGAATATTTTGAAATCAGAGATTATGTATGAGTACGATTAATCACCACTTCTTCCAGTGGTTTTTCATCTATTTGCTCCACGGAATCTAGACAGCATCTCAGTTCCCTGTACAGTTGATGCTTCTCCAGTCTGGTTAAGGCTTGACCTGCTGATTTGGAACTATACCTATAACCATTAGTTCAACTAATATTAAGATGTCTATCATCATCAATGAAGCTTAACAAGGATCAAGAGGATCTCCTACCACAAACTTCTAAAGCATACCACAAAGCAATAAACCAATAATGACAGGGGAAAGGAGTATGTTATTACTCTTTATCTAGCTTTGTCGCAGTAATTGTGATCTCCCCCTCATATTGCCCAGGTGGTTGTTCACTCGGAACATCTATTGATACCCAAATTGCTGTAGTTTCACTGCCATGAGAGTAAATCAATCTCAGTTTCGACATGTGGAGTCAGTATTCTTCACATCATAGTCCTAGGGAACCTCAATGTGGAGAGTACCCCGGAAATAAGCTCACTTGACTTGTTGGAAGATCAATTGGAACAAGAGCATCTGGGACACCTAATATGGGCACCACACGCCGCAGCGTTACTGACTTTCCAAGAGCCAACCTGTCGATGGAATATCAGCAAACATGAGTGGAAGACTGTCATGAAATGCATAAAAACCTTATGGAATCACTAAACTAACCGATCACCGGATTTGGAGCATAAGTCACAACCCTGAACTTGCACTACCCCTGCCACACCAGAGCCACCCCAAGTAAGTTTTGGGCGCATGGCAATTTGAACACTTTCTCTCTCATTTCTTGCTGCCAACAGATTAAACTACAAAATAAAGAGCATTTATGAAGTTAGAACATGCTTATAACTTGAATGAAAATAAAAATCTCTGCACATTGATATATGTGAACTTTGCTATGTCGAGACTGCAAATGAATTTCAAGTAAAACTTGGATGAAGGGTAGAAGCTTCTCAAAACTCCTTTTAGTGAATGCACCATGGAGACCAAGGCCAAAATTCACAAGTTTGGAGGGTACAGACGCTCTTCCATTGCCAATACTAATTCGCAGAAACTTGACATCACTGGCAGAAGATTGTCATACGTCTCATATCCTGGAATAGGTAAACTTTCGCTGATGAAAAACAGCCTATACCCTCCCTTCCACCCCACTACCTGAAGGAAACTTACACTGAATTTCTTTAAGTATAAATATCTTGGATTAAGGAAAAAAGACTAACCTGTATAATTGTCATCACACCTCCAACTCCTCCTAGAACTAGTTCTGCTACAGTGACAAGCATAACTGATACCAGTATCATGAATTGATTTATGCCCAAATTATAGAGCAATTGCATTGCAAATTCATACAAATTGATTATACAGAAACGAGCACCTAGCGAACATGAACAAGGACTCTCTACATTTATCATGTGCACCCAAATTCACAAAATGAAAAGGACACCCAGTATGGAATGTTAAGACAAGCATAAGAATGCAGGTCCTGCATGGAGGCGTTATTTATGTGAATGCTAGAGCAAAATTCTCATTCATAACGTGCATACGCCTTTATCTTCATGTTTTATGCAGCAATAGAATATCCACTTTCCTCTGTGACACTAATGCCACTGGTGCATCAACATCTCATTGCTCCAGTTTGCATGTCAAAGAACCACAATGCGCAGGCATGGTACGTAGAAGTCTAAAGAATAAAAGACATGTGTGTTCATAAAGAAGTGCTTATGATATCGGTATAGTGCATACCGGCTCCAATGGTCGAGGCATTTCCTGATGCCCAACATTTGCTGTGCTTGGCATGCACCAGATATGCACTAAATCTGCTGTAGGAACCTCACCGGGGTTAATTGATTCCTTAAGCAGATTTGAACAGTGAAAACCACCATCATTCCATCCATAAGCAGTTCCTCCTCCAGCAACACCTTCAACTGGCGGCACAGTAATGTCTTCAGAATTCGCCCCTGTTGATTGTTTACCGCACAACGCGGTGAGTTGTAGTTAAAGGAATATATCATCCTATCTACAATAAGCCTTCAAGATCCATGAATTGCATCCGAGAAAATCAACATTTTTTCCCCAGGCAGAGTACATTCTTGAAATATTTGAGTTTGCATGGCTAGCAGATTTGATATGGAAAGCGCCCACTAGCTTCAGCCTAACTGGCATGTTCGAGCCCAAGATTTCTAGCAATCAACAATGATGATCTCTTCCTACGTCCCAATTTTTCGGTTGAACATCTACGCGAAATCCAAGTAAGCACAATGAAAACTGGGACGACACTGAAAGAATGGTTTTCTAAAACACTCAAATTGGCTGTCGAAAGTTTGTACAGTGTTGGATAACAAAATCGCTTCCCTCGATCAGCCTGTTCAATACATGGAGTTATTCAAACACGCAGATACCGCGATCACAAAGACGATGAAATTCCGCCTCAACTGTGCAGCTCGGCAGAAAGGAGATCAAAACAATTCGAGCTCGAGATACCTCCTCGTCACTGATTCCAAATTTCCTCGGCGAGAAAATAATAGACAGCTCGCGAGCAAAGTAAACGAGAAACGGGAAACACAAACTGGGGAAAAAAAAAACGGTTCGGCGCAGCCATAGAACTAAGAGCTCGATTCAATCAACGCTAACGAACCGCCGAGACTCACCCGGAGTTCTCCATGTTCTCGCGGCGTTCGCACCACGGTGCGGCGAGTATGAGGACCTGGAATCGAGAGATCAACCGCTCAGCTAAGCAAGGAGGGTATGCGATGGGCGAGCGATGGGCGATTATGGAGGAGGACGAGGAGAAGACGAAACGGGGATGGATGATCGAGAACAGCTTGATTGATGCGCTCCGTTTGCGGTTCGCGATTGTTTGCCCCCCTTAAAGCTCGTGCGAGGGTCGCTCGGCTTCGGCTCGAGTTTGTGGGCAGGGGCAAGATTGGGAGGGCGCGACGTGAACGTCACGGAAGGCGTCCGGCGCGTGACTCTTGCTGCTTGCCGATGCGCCTCGAGCCACCATCTCGGAAGCGCCAGCAAAGCAAACTGGCTATTCGAAGTCTCTAGGAGGTTGAAATATCCCTATTTCTTTAAGAAAAATTCTAAAGAAGGGCGTAAATGCACTCATTTTTTCTTTTTAAAAAAAAAATTAAAAATAAGTTATATTTTTAAATAAAAAACCCGAAATACCTTCGTTATTTTTAAATAAGGACATAATCAAGAGCATTCTTATCATTTGTATTTTTTTTTTTTCTTTTTTTTTTTCTCGTCCCTTCTCAATCCATAGACGAAGGTTGCCAAGCTCAAGCAAGAGTCGGCCTCCCCAACATCGAGTAGGGGCCAGGCTAACGAGAGTTGCCCTCACCAAAATCCCTACAAGGAAAGCCTTGACCGACGCCGAAGAAGAGAAAAAAAGAAAAAAAAAAGAAAAAGGAAAAGAGAAAAGGAAAAAGGAAATGAAAATTAAAAAAATGACAAAATTGCCATTTGGTTAGGCTATTCCTTGAAAAAAATATGAGAACACTTCAGGGACCTTATTTCAAAATAAGCTTTGCTTCGGATATTTATTTGAAAAATGAGAAACATTTTAGGTCTTTATTTAGAATTGTCTTTCAATTTTATTAATAGCTTTTGCATTTTTGATGACTTGCCTTCGAGTGGATCTACCCGCGTTAAAAGATCTAACATACTATATGATTTATTTTATTATTGATTTATGTAAAAAAAAATCTGAAATATACAATAATTGAAAAAAAAAAATTAAGTAGGAAATCAATAGCATAAAAAAATAAGTATTGATAGTAGTATCAAAAGCTAAAAAAGTATCGGACAATTGAATGGAAATATTAGGAGTTTTATTAAGATAGGTTAAGAAAAAAGAAACTTAGTTAAGAGAAAGAAGGATTGCCTCGAAATAGAAGTTTCAAATACCAAAAGTCGGAGTCCCATTTCAGATAGGTAATTAATGCAAAAACAAAGAAGACTCTTATTTATATTGATCATTTCCTTTTATGCTTTGAGGAAATCATTCCCTTCTATGGAATCTCTTTGAAATCCTATTGTCAATTGAAACATTTTTTCATGTCAATTAACCTTTTAAATTTGCGCGATAAAATTGTCAATTTTTTGTCATTTCACCTCTTAGTTACTGAGGCATTGTCCCATTTAAATCGATCCGTGCTATTCTTTTCCTTGACATATTTTATTTACTTCTATTAAAGTGACATATTTAGCATATCTCTATTTCTTAATGTTGTTATTTACATTTATTTTTTTGACATTAGTAGCTTAGTTAGTTTAGTTTCTCCCTTTTTTTTGTTTTTCAATTTTTTAAGCAATTGAGGATAAAAGAAAAGATTTCCTTAAAAAATGATACAAGGAAAAAATAATCGAGATCCCCTATCTATAAAAACGCTCTTTGCTTCGTGCCGTCGAGACTTTTCCAAAGTAGATTCCTTGTATGGGAAGCAGACACCATTTGCTCAAATCCCTCTACTTCTTATTAGGAGTGGGCAATTTCAAGTTTCATATAGATTCCACTTAGAAACTCGAAACCTTCTTGTGAAATAAGTCCATCATTTTCTAAAAAGTGGAAAATCCATCATGTATGCTTTAAAAATCGGAACCTATCATGTCATAAGTTTTAGGGTTGGTTTTAGATTTCACTTGTATTTTTAATTCAAAGATTGTAGTGAATCATTACCTCTAATTACTATAATTTGTTATTACAATCACTAACCACAATTCGCATTTAGACACGCAAATAAATATGAAACATCAACAATAAAAGTCTCAATCATAATTATTGTTGAAAATGGTGGCTTACACTAGTGATTCAATAGTACACGCTTATCATTGGATGTCATGTAATATTGTAGAATAGTGCAACCAAAAAAACACAAAAAACTTATTACAGCTTTCATGGTTTAGGTTTCACCTACCTCGAACGTACTTGTTGAAACATGTCATTCAAATTTTGGAATCTACAAGTAATCTTGCGTACCTTGAAATCTATACTCGAAATCGATTTCCTCACTCAATTTCAGGTTTGAGATTCTATCGTAGAGTCATGCTCACCCAAATTCATTCACTTGGCAAATATAGCGAAATCACGAGCACTGTAGCAAATGAACGGCGATTATTAATTAAGGGTGTGCATAAAGACATTTCTTGAGCAGAAATCGTTTTGATCATGCAATTTCATTTTTATAAATATGGAGCATTTTTTTTGTTCCTAAAAATAATTTTGGAGCCATTTAAAAATTTTTTAAAAAAAGCAAATTATGTTCTAAAAATATAAGTAGAAAAATTTAACTTATAATCAAAATTTGATTTCAAAAGGGGAAGTGTTGAAGTTTGCGTCCTAAAAATTGAAAGAAAAATCTTGAGCGAGGATCATGCCCATCCCCACCACATGAGGCCCAAGCCCAGCCCACACCATCCCGCACAAAGATAAATAAGCCTCCCGCTCCCGCCACTGCAAAAATTAGCGCCTTCGTACTTCATGCCGTCCCCCTCCCCACCTCGCTCTCTCTCTCTAATCCTTGAGGCGCGAGCTCAAGCTGAAGTTCTTCATCGGGCTCTCTCCGATTCACCAATCCTCACCGTTTCGGCTCGGAGTCGGCCTCGTTTACTCTCTACGCTCCGTTGGAAGCTGTGCCACGCTCGGATCTGCGATGCTCGATTCTGATCGTTGATTGTGTCGAATCCGGCACGGTCTCGTCTCCAGACCCGGACCTGACTCTCCACCCGTGGATCTCCGAATCCGTGCGTCGTTCTTCAACGCCGGTCAGTGGTAGATAGCGGAGTCATTGTCGTGCCGTTGTCTCGGTCGTCTCGAGTGCCGGAACTCATGAATTAGCGCGCTTTTCTTTTTTATCTTTGAAGCGTCATTAGTCTCTCCGGTCGCTTGATGTCTGAGTCGTCAGATCAACAATGCTGCTTTCTCTCAGGATCGTATAGCATGCGCTTTGAGGTGTCTACTGTCCGCTTTGTGGAGAACATTAATATCTTATGGGAACTTCGTAGGATTTAAGATCTTTCATGAACTTTGATTTAGAATTCAGATTATCAGACTCGAGGAAATGGGAATCTCGGTGAAAATAGTTGAGTAGCTCCGGTGAAATTATTGCTTTCACAGAGATTTAAATATCAATTTCGTCAGATACTAACTAGACTGCGCTCTCTTGTCACGGCAAGAGAATGGAATGTGAAAAATTGCTGATAGAATGTCAGACTGCTTGTTAAAGTTGCAGCTTTTAGACATCATGGAAGGTTATGGTGTATGGATCGTCATTCTTACATGTATGAAAGGCTGTGATTGGAATGATAACTAAATAGCTTGCCGATTACAAATTGGAGTCCCTCAACAAGTAATTATAGACCCGAGATGAGTTGTTTATTAGAACTTTCTACAGACAGAAGTTGTCATAAATTTAATTTTTCAGAGTTAGGATTCTTGTGGCTTTTTGACTCCATCTGTCACATAAGCACTAAAATCCGAAAGCTTTTGCTCGAGATTAGAGAATTTTAATAAAATCTGGAAGATCTGGTCGAGTGGTAGAAGAATCTGTGGGTTCATTAGTAATCAGAGAAGAGACAGAGAAATGCTTAACCGATTTATAGTGGTTTTTCTTTTTTTCCAAATTGTTGTCCATTCCATTCCCCAATACCGTTTAGGTGTCATGCCTAATCCACTAAACTTGAAATCTCATAGAGAGGTTGGTTTACAATGGAGCCAACTCTCCTTTACAAATAGAGTGAACTCTTTTACAAAATATTTCTCACATGGTTTAATCTCTCAACAGTTTTGAGTGCAAAGTATGTGAAAGAGTTTTTAGTTAGTGTATGTAGTGTTCTCTACATGCTTAAGGCAATGTGCAACTCTATTTATAGAAACAAGCTCAATTAGCCGTTAACACATTTCAAATGGCTAGTTAATTGATTGTTGAGGCCCGGACACCTGCTGGATTGGGCAGACAATAATTAACTTTGAATTCAGCAGCCAAGTGTCTGAAAATAAAACTCCCACTTCTTGGCCGGACACCCGGCCCTTCTCTTCAGAGTTGAGATAGTCTTTGTACCTGTTCAAAATCCTACAATACTTAAACAGTGCAGACATCATCAACATCAACATCACCTTTAAACAGTGCAGACATAATTCCAAATAATCAAAAACATGTTTGGGTGAGTTTTGTAATCATCAAAACTGAATTAGGGTCAACAGAAGCACCCTTAACATCCTTGCACCGGACAGGCTGATAGGGTTGATTGTGCATTGCCAGCCAGCTCAATGAATTACAACAAATATAATTGACAACAGTCCAGATTCCAACAGACTACAGCGAGGTAGAAGTTTGATCCGACATAATTTGATTATTTTGTTTTGGACTTGGACCTAGATCATGAAGAATTGTACTGATAGAGAGCTCCTAACTAATTCGTCCTTCCACATCTCCTCTTTGCCTTTATCTCTGTCTGGTTAAATGTGTATTTTTTGCTATTCAAAGTGCTGCACTTAAATATGGAGTTGCTTGAGCGTACTTTTCTGCAGACATTGTCATGCGATCCAGTTCTAACTTTGATTACATTTCATTCATTAATGCAATTTCAATTCTTTTCCTCTTCTGGTTGTTATGTTAAGTATAATGTTTAGCAGCCATAGGATTGATGTGTCTTTTGATGATCAGTTGAGTTCCTAATTGCTGCTTGGCATGAATCCAGGACCTTGAAAGCTTTCTAGAATCTCAAAAAAGGATTAAGTCATTTTCAAGGTATGGAGTTGAGAAGTTGCAGCCACTTGCATTCTATCCAGGCAATTAAAAATGGGGGTGTGACCAAAGTCCTAAATGTAAAGCGTGGAAGACCAGCACTTTTATTCAAGAAAGTTGCTGATTTACGCAGTTCAGGAGATGTCAAAGGCCACATTACCTTCCGAAAGTTTGAGCGAAAAGATGAGCTTGATGTCTCAGATTTTGATGACAATGATGATGTCAGAGTTGAATTATATCCTGACATGGTGGGAAGAAAAACAACTCAATCCAACTTAAATTGTTCAAAGTTCAATCATGCTGATGAAAAGAATAGCCTTCTAGATGATTTTTGCCTGCAGAATATGACATTGAATCAAATTAAAGAGAGATGTAAAATGCAGAAACGGAAACGATTCTTGTGTGAAGATTCTAGTGCAATTGATGATGATCCTCGCTCTCCTAAAAAGGAGGCTCGTTCCCACTCTCTTTCTGAGGAAGATGAACTTGATCTCAAGGAGCCTCTGATTAAATGGAAAGCCAAAATGAAGAACTGCAAAGGCAAGAAGGTTTCCCCTAAAAAGTGTGTAGATTCATTGTGTCAAAGGGCCAAAGTAGTTGTCGAAGCAGAACGGATCCCATCTCCCAACCAACCCTGCAATCTGAAGGGAATTTACTTATGTCTATTTCTGTAAAAGTTGAGGATGAGGCCCATGAATATGATTTAAACTCCCAAGCTGGAGTTGGTGCTCCCAGAGCTTCCTTAGCATTTGTTGATGATGGACAAGCCACCACCTCCGTGGCGGTTTCCGGTGAAGGACCTAACCTGGCTAATGAGTCTTATCAGGATAATCCGATCTCTGCTGCTGAAGAATCTGAGATTTGTGTTCTCAATAAAGTACCATATGAAGACGTGGAGCATGCCACTTTGGCATCTGAGTCATCCAACTTTGATGTGGCAATTTCAGTGGTCAACAACTTGGAAGTACCAAGGTCGAATTATCATGAATCGGATATACATAAATCAGAGGCACAAGAAGAAGCATGTGATACAAATTTCCTCAGCCTTGAAGCCCCTTCTCAAGGTTCTGTAAATGGCTTTTGCGGTAATCCCAACAAGTGCGAAGATTATTTGTCGACACACACTGTGACATTACACCTAAGCAGTTCCAGTCAAGATCAAGATGGGTCTTCTTGCAGCAGTGAGCCCACAAAACAACCCTGTGGAGATGGCATAGGCATGTCTCAGGATGATGCTGGAGAGAATATGCTTTATGATCATGAGAGAATTTCTAAGAAAAGCATTGTTTGTGATTGTAACTCAGCTTGCAATGCAAATCTGAATCCAAGTTGTGATGTCTGCTTGGATTCTCCTATTGATGTGGAGAAACAATCTCATATATGTAGTGTTGATGATACAGAAATCAGCTGCACCGCAGACTCTCCTTGTGATGTTGCTGATGATCCTACAACCTTGCAAATCTTTGAAAAGTTTGATCAATTGGAGTTACATTGTGCACGCGGGAGGTTGTTTTCTGCAAGAAAGGTAATTGTCTGATATTGTCCTGCGACTAGAGTGAATCTGTCCATGACTCCTTCTCTAAACAGTGCTTGTATTGTCAGGTCATATCTCCAACTTCTCAGGGAAGACTGCGTAAATTGATGGGTGCAACAGAATCAAATGATGATTGTTATGGTATGTGTGGTAATATTGGGTTTTTCCTATGGATCTCTAAGTATTGTTCATGGTCTATCTAGGCCTTCTTTGAAACGGGACTGTTGACAAGATAACTCCAGTTATCATGAGAAGTCCTATGATAAATCTTGTAGTTCTACCATCACTGAATGTCTTCATCCCAAGAATAACAATTTTCAGCAAGGTTCCCTTTTGTTTTTATCTGGCTATCCGTTTCAAATGCTGGTCCATGTTCATTAGACTCTTTAAATAGGAAGATAAAATTCCAAGCTTGGAATTGTTTTCGTTTATTGAGCTCCTTTGCAAACATGACTGATAATTGCTTCCCATTACTCGTAGCTGTAGCATTTCACTGTTCTTTATTCTGTCGCTTAGTATTTCTTATGGTATTTGCAGGATATAGGGGAAAACTGTACTCGCAGAAACAGACAGAGATGTCGTCTTTGGGAGTTGAAAGGTTCAAACTGGTCAGAAGGCCCGAACTACCTCCAAACCCCAAACATAAGAAACTAAAAAGAAAAAAAAAAAGGATCACCACCTAACGGCAGTCGCAAAGATTCTAATCTATCTGGCATCATGCCCCATATAAACTCCACTCAGAGTTGTTCTCAGAGTGCGATTGCATTCTCTCAACGGCAGATGCAAGACATTGACAATCTTGCTACAAAACTCATGACCGAGTTGAATGTTATGACAGATGTTGTGGAAGGGAACTCATGTGCTGATAGCTGTCTTCCAGGAACTACAAAATATACAACAGATGAGGTGTGCTGATGCGCAGATCAAGATTACATTTTAAGTACATTTATTGCACTCTTAGGATATTATTTTGCTCTATTTTTTTATTAGCATGTGGATTAGGTCTATATTATCTTATTTTGTTTTGGGTATCTCTGTTGAGCAGAATTATGTTCATGCATTTGTTCTCTGAGGCTTGTCTTGAGTTACCTTTTATGCTGTGGGAAGGCTACCAGATATGTTTTTCTATCTACGAAATTACTGTTATGGTCCATTATATTGAGTCTGTGCACTTATCCGTTACTGGTCCATAGCTTTCCTAGCTGGATTAGTGCAGCTGCAGGTGAGAGACTGCGATTCAATCGGCTTGAGAGTTGATATGACATTGGTTACCCTATTTTTAAAGTTCAATTTGATGATGGTTTACCCTTTGGTTTGTTTACTTCGTCCTTACAGTGACCTTCATGATTTTCAGTCTAAATGGACTTCTCTTTCTCCACAACTTAGGAAGACATTAGTTACTCTAGTATTTGTACAGAAGCATTGTTTATCAGCCCATTGTTCTTTCTTCATTTGTTTCTCATCTGACTTGTTCAAGCAAAGAGAATGTACTATCATAAAAATTTATTAACTTTGGTCTCCCTGGCAGGTAAAAACTGCCATTGAAAATGCCAGTAAAGTGAAAGAAACCGCACGGAAGTGGCTTTCCATGATGGCGAGGGACTGTAACCGTTTTTGCAAAATAATGGTTTGATTCTGTCCTTTTCTTTTATGGCTGGAAAATGCTGGATAATAGATGGCACTTTTGCATTTGTTGACAATATCATTGTAAAGTGCAGAGATTAACTGAGGATTGTAATCCTATGGTGGAACATAAGGTTCACAAGGAAAGAAAGAAGATTACGTTTGCTGATGAAGCTGGTGGCGAGCTATGCCATGTCAAGTACATCGAGGACATCTCCCTCCTGGCATCAGATAATGAAAAACAGGAAGCGACGGTGGAATAATTGTTTGTTCTCTTCTCTACCTTCATCTGCAGTTCAGGGGCAGTAAGAGAATGTTTACAGGCGCTTCTTGAGGAATTGGATACTCTGTGTAGAGCCTGAATTGCCTCATTCTCCTGAAGGATAGAGAATAGAGAGGTGCACTTGGACAATGCTCATCGAGTTGAGTAGATCTTGTCCAAACTGTACATACCCTGATTTTTGTTTTCACTGCTGGCATGGGAATGCTCCCCTGTTTGTACTATTTTCTCCCTGTCTGTTCAATTAGACGAGACTGTGCAAACAATAGATCGTGCTATGAGGTGCTTTGGAGGAATGACGCACTTTGACGACTAGTGAGTTTTGATATCCTTTCGTTGCTTTGATTGCTTCGAAGTTTTGATTCCTGGTGAAGTGACATTTATTGTAAATGGACATTTAAAAAGGTCGGCCATCGATGGGACTAATAAAGTTGGAGGATGCAGATTTGGAGTGTGCCGATTTGCAGTGTATATTCACTGTAATTTGGGGTCGCGTCCTCCATCCTTTGTGGTTGCCATAGTGCCGCAATTTAGCCATGAATTTCGATATTACAACCTTTGAGCATATTTAGCCGAATTCAGCTAAGATTATGCTCGATGCGGTCCTTTCTGACATGGATTAGATTTGGCTGCTGTTGACTGGATTGTCCATGAGCTTGCCATTCGTACTGTCATCAGATGCTGAAAGGCAGACTGGATTCGTCATTAGCATAAATATGTGTGTTAGCTTCTTCTATTGAATCCCATGTTGGCATGGTTGGTGCTGTTGATGCCGGATCCGGTCTTGAGAAATTTGTCCAAACTCCCATCTCGAGATGGATCTGCGCCAAGGAAACGAGTTAGGGCGTCCAGGACTTGACCCGGATTGGCCCTGATGATTAAGGTTTTTTTTGGAAGTCCTGATGCTTAAGTTAGCAAGAGGAAAGTGTGTGTAAGACTGGAAAAACTAGGGAAGAAACTTATGTAAACCTGTTAGTTTTTAAAATTATCGCGAGTAAATTTTTCCTTACAAAAGCCTGTCGACTATGAACAATAATCGTTGCGTGTGTTCATTAGATAGTTGGATTCGTTGTTATCTCTTTTGGGCTCGCTAGGTTCTGTCCCGAGGTTGCCTGAGAGTAGATGGGTCTCGCGTCAACAATTAATGGTCGGTACCATATTTAGCCGAGATGTGAATGACTCTAGAACGTGGGATGCAAGAGAGAGCAAATAACCCCTTTTTCAATATATCACAGTGTGATAATAACAAGATCCTATAATTACTTTCGCATTAAAGACAAGGGTTAATATTACGGCAACCCACAAATTGATACACGTCATAGATTTGCCTTAAATTTAATTTTTTTTTATGACATATGGCCGTTGATGAATGTATCGATTTGAGATTTTTTACCTAAATTAAAGTATTTTGTGATATTAATCTAATTTAACGAAAATTAATGGATGGTAAAGTTGTCACATGTGTATCAATTTAAGATTTTTTGTTGTAAAAAATTTGATTTGAGTAAATTTATCATATATGTATTAATTTGAAGTTTTTCGTGGTGCTAACTCTAAAGACAATTCAATGTGCTTAAAACATAACTAACCCACTAAATTTGCAAATCGAAACAAATAGCTTATGTTAAAAAATGTTTTCCAGCAAATATGCAGCATTAAAAGTGAATTCACTTGATTATTTCACAATGAAAGCATTCAAAACGCTCTTTTTTTTTAATAATATGAGTGGCTAGCTTAAGTAAAGTGAAAGTGTATTCTAATATAAAAAAATTACGAAGTCATTAATGAAACGACAATTCTAATGATAACTTTTTATTTAGGCATATGATTGGAATACCTTTCCGACTCGAACATTTCGGTTCAAGACATTTTCTGACCCGACTTGAAAATTACAAACGGTTCGGTCCGGTTCATGTCTCGAGCCTCCCACTTCTGCCCCTGTTCCCGATTGTATATCTTCTCCGTTCCCCAGCCTCCAAAGCCGAAAACCCTAACGCCCCCCAGCCCCATCTATAAATCAACCGAGCTCTCCCGAACCATTTCACTCTTCTCCGTCTGCGCGCCTCGTCGATTCAGTCGTCGTCTCCGCATTCATCTCTCTGTCTCTTTCTCTCTCCGATATCTTCTTCGTCCTCTCTGTTTGCTGTTGCCGAGGTGGTCACCTCATCAATCTCCATTAGCTTTCGTCTCGTCCGAACGCAGTGCCGCAACCCTTTTACCCTCTCCTCTTGCGGCGATCTCGCGCTAAAAAAAATAGTGGCAAGAGGGATAAAACGGAGTTGCGCAGAGCGAGTTCGGTCGGCTTACCAGCCCATCGCATGCTTTTTTTCTCGGGCTTTGCCTTGGTGTCAAATGGACCGACCAACACTCTCTCGTTTCTCTCGTTTCTGCTTCGTTTGATCCAAGCTTGATTTCTAATTTTATTTTTCCTGTCGTTGTTCGCCAAGATTAGGTGCCATAAGCCTGCCGGGTTTCGAGGATTCGTTCACTTCTTTTTGTTTTTGGTCTGCTTAGTGCTCTGTCTTGTGTTCTGTCGTGGTGGGCAAGTGATGATTTTTCGCGAATCTTATCCTACACACTGATGCGCAGTGCTGACTATGTTACTCTGCTTATTGTCTGATGCCTCATGACGAAATTTGAGATACTGGTGTTTCGCTCTTTCTTGCTGTCCCTCGTGCGTCCTCGTGCGATTAGTGTCGTCTTAGGTTGGAATTTTTTTTTTGTGTCGTGCCAGGCTATCGTGCAGACCTCTGTTTGGTCATCAATGTCGGTTTTTTTTTCTGTTCAGTTTGGGCAGAGGGAGCTATTAAGCTCCTGGCTAATTTAATTCGAAAGCAATGTGCTTGTGCATCCATTGGTGTTCATGTAATCTTTCTCTTTTCCCGATTTATTGAGGGGAAGGCAAATGATGGATAAAAAGTTACATACACACCGAAATTTCATGTGGGTACTATTCCGCTTATTGTCTGATGCCTATCCTTTCTCATTTTGCTATTTGACGCCTGTGTCATTAGCTTTGGTCGTGCAGGGTGGTAAAATTTTTGCTTTCTTTATAAGCTTTTTGTTCTTTCCCATCTGGTCCAAGTTTTCAGAGCAACTGAAAAACAGTAGAGAAATTACGAGCGGAAATGCAATCTTTCTTCGGGCAGACCTGTTTTCATTGTCTTATAATTTCAACTATTTGTTTAATATAAAATTGCATACTAAGCCTTTGTCTTTTGGCCTTTCCTAGATTTCTACAATCTGTTTAATCTTGTCAAATGGAAAAAACACATGTAAATATGTGGACTTCCACATAGTACCGAGGACGACAAAAAGCAGACGGGCGGACTGAACTGATGCCGTGTTGATTGTCTGCAGCTTCCACTTGTGGAACATATCTGAGGCTTTTGATATACTTTCAAAATTCCTTCGAGCATTAATTCAGTTTCTTTGTTGCCTGTTCCCGTGTCTCAATTTCATTGGGAGCTCCAGAATGTGTGATCTTTATGCATAAACAATTCCATGGAATCTTTTTACTGAAAAAAGTAGCAGTGAATTTAATCAGATGACAAACACAAAACATAAGCGATTCATTATCTTTTCTTCTTGCTATGATGAGGTTGCTTTAATTATGTCTGGACATATGATTGTCTGTGATTTGATATGCATCTTTCTGAGCAGGAGCATGTCACTGCTTAAGTGTTCCTCATGTGCCTGCTTGCTTTTGGAGTTATGAAGAAGTATCTTGTTAATTCAGGTCATTATCATGTAGTTTGAGGTTTCTCGAAAGATGATTTCTGACAAAATTGTGGCAGCTGTGTTTCTTGGGTTATAGAGACAGAGGGTGCAAGAAGAATAAGTGTTTTCTAGGCTACGTGGACTTAAGATCAGGGCTTTAGAGTATTGGGGTGAAGTGTGAGGGAGTTATAGAGTAGGGAAGATACCTCAGGAGTGGTCTTGTACATGTTCATGTTGGAGGTCTAGGGCGTGAGGCGTTAATTACAACACTGGGCCACTCCAATTGATCACAGCGGCATTCAGCCATACGCTAGCTCGTAAAAACTGCTTCGGAGACGTCGATGCGCACTCCTTCACATGATGCACACCATGGCCGGTTGAAATTAGTTGTGATGTTGAAGGATCTTTGTGTCTCCTCGGGCAATGAAACCTAAGCTAAATAGGGGTTGTGGTAAAGATTAGTACTGGGTTGCACACCGTCGGGGGCCACACAAGGAATGAAGATTTGCAAGAGCTTGCTTAGTCGAAGAGACAGGGATTTTATGTGTTCTGTGAGCAGTGACCCTAAATGGCCCTTGGTGATGTTACTGGATTGAAGGAAACGATATTAAAAATCAAGAATGAGCCTGTGATAACCTTTGATTGATGAACCCCCCAGGGACAGACCATGCTTTTCTGTTTGGGGTAGTGCTCGGCTATTCACATTCACTCTTGAGTGGAACAACCGGTCGTGTCGACCCACGCAAGCGAAACACGACTTTTAACAACCGAGTGAGAGACGTCTGCACAAACCAGCTTTTGGTTAGTAGTGAAGAACATGAGTTGCCGTTGGTTCGCCACGGCCGTGAACCCTTATGGAAGGCCCTAAAAGGGTGGTCTGGCAAGAGGAGAAGGAATCGAGAGTACAAACAAGCAAAGTCTTTTCCTAGCCAGTGTGCTCATGACTGGGGCTTCTTGGATCTTGGGGGTAAGACATGATTGAGAGGCCAGGTACTGGCTCAAGCCCTCAGCAGTTTGTCACATCTGTTCAGTGTTGATGAGGGATCATGTACCAAACCTGTGGCACCAACACTGCGACAAATTGTGCAGAGACTGGTAGGGTGCGTGGCTGCTTCTCTGATGATTGCCATGGAGGCTGAAACAATTGTGCTGAAGTGCTTCTACATATTCGTTAGACTCACTCGAGAACGACTAGCTCACCTTGATGCGACTCCTCCGTCATTGCGGTTGTCCCCTAGGTTTGGCGAATTGTATTGGATATAAAATGTTAGTTACAAATGTCTCCCCCCCCGGTTTCGGTTTTTTTTTGTTTGTCTCCTGAAATGGAACAAT
>JAGVVM010008260.1:0-13977 GCA_019149425.1 Psidium friedrichsthalianum | reverse complement strand
CTTTGATTCTTAAACAAAAAATCGTTACAATGTCAATGTTTGATTTTTTTGTTATTATCGTGACATATGACAGACTTAGTCGACTGAAAGCAAATTTGTGTCATTTATGCATAACTTATCCACTCTGTGATAATCCCTAAACTTTGAAAGGAATCAATGAAAAGTGGAGTTGATAATTTCGAATGCAACCTTTGCAACGAAGTGGAGAGTTGAATAACCATCACATAGCGGAGTCGAAGAAACCGTCGACGTAAGCCGTTCAATAACCATTTGTGGTCTCTTTTGTAACTTTCTTTACTTTCATAACTTTCGTCGATAACCCGTCATTATAGGGCTTTTAAATAGCCACAATTGTAATCTCCGAAGACTCCACAGCAACTCAAGCATATTTGACTTTATAATCTTTACTTTCTTGTGTCATATTTTTATATTTAGTACCCTAGTTTTATTTAGATCACATCAATCGATTAACTTTCGGAGCATGCATCTCTATCTTGGGTAGTGTGTCATCGACTAAATTTTCAGAATACAGTACTATCACGTTTCTCAGAGCTGAGCTTGGTTTAACGTCTTGTTACTTTATCGAGCTTGTATCACCAAATCTTGTCGTTGATTAAATTCTGGCACGATTTCTCATGTTCTAATCGAATTGATTGTTGTTCGTTACTTGTAATGCTTCCTATCCATAGTTGGCCCAGGAACCTTATCTTTCTTAATTAAAAGTTGAAGAATAACTTTCGGTGAAAGATATTTCGTCGTGGGAAAAATTTAGACCATAACAAAGTATTGTTCTTTTGCTACCCACAGCAAGTGTGTTTTGCACATGCGATCTTGAAAGGGAGAATTTATTCATGTATTGACAGAATAAATGGAGTTATTGAAAGAGAAATATTCTATCGCTATTCGATCCTACATGTGGAAATAATACCTTAAGAATGATGATGAATATCTCAGCCGTTGAAACTAAAGTCCATAACGTCTTTACAGGTATTCTTATCATTAAAATTCGTCATTTGCAGGTCATGAAATTATTAAGTATAATTACTGTACAATAACCTCGTCAAGGATGGACACGTTGTCGTGTATTTTGTATTGTGGTCGGTGGATTTCTTTCTATTCGCTGCATGTGAAATATGAACTAGTTATTCTCAGATCCCAGGATGAAGTTCAAGATAGAGCACAGAGATGTAGTTTGCGGCAAATTTAAATTTTCTAATGCTCGAATGCCATCCGATGAAAAAATAGTGCGAGATAATTTGTCACATGTTTAATCCAGTTTGGGATCTTTTCACCGTTACGAAAATGTATCGGCATTAGAAAATTTAATTTCATTCATGACAAGATGGGAAGAGCAAAAAATGTAAAATTATAAACATTGTGTGGTTGCGACATGGCTTGAACATTAGATAATTGACACATCAATAATGTATTATAAAATTCCTAATGAAGATTTCTTGAAAAGAAAACGGCTTAAATCATCATTAGCTCGGTATTATGTAAGCCAACAGTAACCTCGTGACATGTTTGAACATTAGATAATTGGCACATCATCGGTGCCAGCATTAAAATTCATATCTATGTTAAACGATCATGTTTTTTTTGGGAAAGATATGTTAACGATCATGTTTATATCAATGAAAAGGAAAATTGTCCAAAAGCCATGAACCTATTGCATTTTTGTCAATTTAGTTTAATTTTATTTTCATTTTGCCAGTTGAGTCCATCCGGTTAATTTGGCTAGAAATCATTAACTGGATGTTGGCTGTCCCACATGGTACGATCGACGCTAACGTAAATAATTTTTAATAATAGCTTAATATTCTCTTATTTTATTAGTAATTTTGTCATTTATTTTCTTTTCTCATCCTCTTCTCATTGTGGCCAAAGAGTGTTGCTAGGCCCTCGCTTGGCCACTAGGTGAGGGGCGCCGAGACCCCGCCAACAATGATGTCGTGGTCCTTGCCGGTCACTTTAAGGGAAAAAACAAAGAAAAAAAAATAGAAATAGTCTGCACCAGCATCAACCGTACCACATAGGACAACTGACGTTCACGTTAGCGATTTTCAGCCTAAATTAGCCGAATAAACGTGAAAATGGTTTAGGACTTCATTGACGAAATTAAAAAGTTTAGGATTGATTTAATAAAAATGTAATAATTTATAATTTTTTAGATAATTTCCCCCTAGGTCACTTACGCTGACTCCCTTCATACGACGCAGCGGTTCAACAGGCTAAAAATGAAATCACTGTCCCCCATAAACTGGAGGAGCTATTGGTGAATCAGCTTGACAAGGCTGTTCATAAAAATAGGGAGCAGTGGTGGATATTTTCATGTATGTCCTATCTTACAACCTTATCCTACAGTGTCCCAAATTATAAGCATAGCATCAAAATGTGTGGATCAGATAAAGTCTATTTAACAAGGAAACAGAAGTTTGAAAGCACTTGTCCGAGAAGGACGAGTGGAGCCTCTCGGAGTACCCCTTTGTCCTGCCTTCTCCAAAATATAGAGTCACGTACACATCCACGGAAAGAATCGATCGCATTTTCATTATTGTTTTCTAGTCCTCGACGTTTTAGTGCCGTAAACTAGCTTTCGAATCGCGGGATCTCGCAACCTCTTTGTTCATGAGTGACGTAAGCTTGAAATTATCGAATTCGCTCTTTGAGCACGAGGGCAACCGAGGATTCATCCAATAAGACTTAACCGATATTATCCATCGTTTAATTAATTAATTATATTAATTTATTTATTTTTGGAATGAATCATGCAAGAGCCCAAATAATTTCATTGTTCCGCGCTCAATATTCACATTCAAATAGCGTAAGACTAACAAAATTTTGAATGTCGAATCTACATCCCAAGGACACAAAGAGGGCCTCCTTGAATGCATGTGGGGGTGGGCGGCGCCACCACTCATGTATTGCCGCGATGGTACCTTGGTCTTGGAGGTGGATGTCCATGTGAGTCCACGACACCCTTCATCGAATCCAACCGCACGACACCTTCATAGGACCCTATGTTAGATTGGACCCATTTTCGAAATTTACTATTCGAGACACGATCGCGATAAATAGAGCATAAAAATAAAAAAGAGAAAAATGGAGGTACAATATGTATTTTAATTTACCCTTAAATTAGGGTTATATATAGCAGACGATTCGATTATTATTAGCAAACGATACTTTTCTATTACATCACTCAATCACAAGCGAAAAAAAAAAGTATTATACAGCAATAATTAATCACGAGTCCAAGCTTAATTATCAATAAAATATGAATTTAAATTATAAAGTTCTCTGGCTTTCAGGTGACAGAGCGTCTCGAGACTCTCCGTCGGACGCCTGTCCATCCATCGGGAAGTGAAGTTCCGTAATTTCCTTATCGATGAAGAGTACGAATCATATCCCAATACGGGACGGTGTTACGAGCTGTCCTAGCAACCAAAAGCTCGTTCGTGCGTACTTCCCCATTTACGCTGCATCTCCAATTAAAAAGAAGTACCCAACTTGTACGAACGAGTAAAAAAAGAAATTTCACCAAACGGATCGAAGATTGGACGCATTTTACCTACCTTGTACGAACGAGGGAAAATAATGTTTCACCGAACGGATCGAAGATTGGACGCATCTTACCAACCTTGTACGAACGAGGGAAAAAATAGGATTAATCCATGACAAAGTGACTGCAGCCAACACCATCATCGTCAGTAAACTACGACTTTGCGTTAGCCCCAAAACAAAGAGTATTAGGTGGTCGCATACTTTCCGCTTCGATCTTCCCATGATCGCGTGAGAGCTGATCGAAGTTCTTCTTCTTCTCTTTTTTTTTTTTTTCTAGGCATGGATGACAACGATTTTGATTATTTAATTCTATTCTCTTAAATAAAAAAAATAAGAAATATATTTGGTAACATACATAATTTTGACTTTGATTCTCTTCTCGAGAATAGTTCTGAAGCAAAAAAAAAAGTTAATTCTGAAAAAAAGAATAGTCATTTTCAAAAAACACAAAATAATATGAGGTCTTATATCTCACTTTTCCTTTTTAGTTCTCTCGTTATTTTTTCTCGATCTAAAATAGAAATTTTGTATAGCTATTAAACATATTCTAATTTTCTAAAACTCATCCAAGAAATAGAATCAGAACAAATCAATTCTAATCGGAATTAATTTTTCGGATCAGAATCGTTGTTATGCAAGCCATAATGACTTTTATGCACAAGATTGAACTCTAGGACACCTGAATGATATGTTTAAGATGGTCGGGAGTTGGGACTGCTCCGAATTTGACCCGTAGTCCAGGCTATGTATGCATGGGCAGCAGATGATTTAGATGAAATTTGAGAATCCAAGCTCCAGCGTACAAGATTTGAGTATGAATTGCAATCTTGGGTCCTCCAGACGAGCATGTCAACATCACAAAGTCAACTCACAGCAGGCAAAACTATATCGCCAGGGGACCAAACCAAGAACCCCTGAGAAAGAGTCCTCGCTTCCACGTCGAGCTTAGTGTGATGTGTGCAGAAATTAAGAGGTTCACAGAACTAGCCAGAGCCACTTTCCATTTTAAATGGGCACTTGAAACCCACATTTGACCACCGCCTGCACCTTCCACCTCCGCCACCGTGGAAGGCGGGGGGAGAGAGAGAGAGAGAGCGCAACCACTGTGCAGATGGATGGACCACAAGGGCATATCAGATGGGGTCGTGATGTGTGGTCCCTTCTGGCTTTTTCGTCGCTGAATTTTCACCAAACGCCCCCCTATGTTTCGCTTTATCCCTACACTGCAATTATCCCTTTCATACACGCCCACAAGATATTCAAGTCTCATCAGAATAAAAGCGAAAAACCTTCAACTTTCTTGCAACCCTTGGATGGGTTCTCTCGTTTTTCTGGTATGAAGCACGTGAAAGACTTGCTGGATCACCTAGTTCAGTGAGTGAGGGCAAAACAAACAGAGGCCCTGTCTCTGCCCAAGATAGTTTTCTGAAGCTGACCCAACCGCGTCTCCGCAGATTCTTTCTCTATCTTTTAGGCCAATGACGTTATCAAATTCTTAAACTTGTTGAAAACAGATAAAGACAGGAGGACGAGGAGGAAGATGAAGACGATGAAGAAGAAGAGACTCCCAGATGGTCGGAGATGCTTATTATCCTTTCCATTTGCCCATCTATTGCATGTTTGCTTTGATATATTTGTCCATTCAAACAAGTTACTTCGACTCGCTAATAAGCCGATTCCTTTGATCATTCTGCCTAGATCCATTTAGGAGCATGTTTTTCGAATCATTCAAAAAAAAAAAAAAAGAAGGGAGGAGGCGGCGATGGAAGGGTTAACAGGGAGGATGGACAACAGGGCTAGTACTTTACATCTCGAACCACCAATGAATAAGAGGGCTAATTATGTTACATTTTGTTTCTTCATAGCCGGATAAAGTATTCAGCAAAGAACTCTCCCAACTTAAGCCCCACTAAATAAGGCATCTGGAAAATACAACTCGCTTAGCTAGGCAAGACAAATATGCTCTTGCATTTCTTGACTACTGATCTCCACAGGAAGGACATTCAATTCTGATTCTAGTTGCTCCCAGTAGTGGTGTGATGCCCAGCTACTAACTTCCAGACGGCTTACTCTTCCCGGGCAAATGATGGGATTTTGTGGGGAGGCATATTTACTCTGTATACAAATGGCATGAGCTCAATGCAGAACTGCTGTTTCGAAGAAACATTTCAAAACAACTGGAAGAATAGACTTGTTGATCCATCCCCAAATGACTGCAAATCTGCGGCCTAACCAGAGCCCTGCATAGAGGGCAAGTCCTTTCTCTCTCAAACCTGCAAAGAATCGATTCCAACCTTGTTAAAGAGGGAAAGTAGATAGCACAGGCAACAAAAGGATAGTGATTCACGACTTAATCAGCTGTGGGAGCTCGGGAAAAGATGGCCCTGGCAACAAAAGTTTAAGCATCAACCAAAAGAGCTCTTAAAATTACTGCATGTACTCAACGCGTGTAACGTGATGAAAAAGCGTGCAAAGGAACAGTAAGTATACCACGAGCATGCCCCCAATTTATCCTTTTCCAGGTATAACGAGAGGGGGTTTACAGGAGAAGCATCCCAGAAACAACAGTTAAGCACAAGATCGGAACTTTAAAATTCTCTTAAATAGGAGCCAGATCCTGCAAGATTTCTTCCCTTGGCTCTTTTTCCTTCGTAGAGAAACTTCTGCTAAAAGTAACAAGTTACTGGAAAGGAAACTGTGTTTGGGAAATAGTAAGACAAGGGTAGACAAGCTAACGAATTTCTGCCCAAGCAAATGATAAATATTGGCGCCTCCTCCAATCCCACATGCTAAAAGATACAAAAAAAAACTGTCTAGTCACTCCGCTATTTACACAAATATCTAGCTCATCACTTCTCAGCCAGTTCTCACAAAATTACCGATGCAAGAGAAACCCTGCTGAACCCATATCAAGCAAACCGCCAGATCAATTATAATATCAAAATACTGACAGAATAAGTTAGAAAAGTGAAGCAATCTACTGACCATTCCGTAACACATTCCTCACAAAAGATGTGTTTACACTGCAACAATATCGGAGCGTGCATCTTCTCCTGACATATAGCACACAGGTCTCCAGCAGCATTGACCTGCAGTAATATGAATGACCATTTCAACTTCATCAGCTAACTTCACAAACAAAGATAGCATCATTTACTTAGATAATTATATAGAAAGGGAGGCAGACTGTTGAATCTAGCCAAAATATGATGACTTTTTATGAAGCAAAGTGGAACAAAAACCTTATTAAGCTCCTTTTCCATGCCAAGTAGATTAAAATTTCTAAGTAAAGGAAATTTAGGGGACACTCACTGATGCCCTGTACCAACAAGATCATCTTCCACGATGTGAAATGACAAATGCATCCAGAAAACTTTTGCCTTTCCAACAGTTAACAACAACAAAATTCCACAGAGCTCCACTGCATTGATGTACTAGAGAGCTCTATTTAATCTCTTATTCAGAGTATTAACATGGACATGGTATATTTCAATTAATCCATACCTGCTCTTTTGTGGCATGAGATCCATAATGCACTTCCTTGTGTGATAATGCCTTAACTGCAGCAAAGAATGACCGACCTGAACAGCAACCGAATATAGTTGGCAAGAAGCTGACAAGAACTTGTTGAAGCTAGAAAAAAAAAAATAAAGGAGAATTTCTAGAACCATTGCAAAATAGAAACAAGCAGGCATGAGAGAATATAGAGAAGTGAATAGAACACCAGACCTTTTCAACAAAAGATGTTAGCTTGAATGTCAAGTACAAACCAGTTGTCAAAGATGAAAATAGGCTCCCATAATCTTTGTTCAAGAAAAATCGATACCAAATAGGAGCTGGCAACAATGCTCGGTACAGCAGCATTGCGTATTCAACCAGCGTCAGCATTTTGACCCTTGAAAAATATCCACCATCGATGAGAGTGCATACAGAAGACAAAGCCACTTGTGATGCTACATTGTGAAAGCCATACTCTAATGCGGAAAAAGGTGTATCACCTGATGACGAAAATTATGGCCTCTGCTATTCTTGTAATAAATAAGCAGCAAACACTTGATGGACATAGCTGCCTGCCTCACCATTATATCTGCAAGCATCATAAGTCAGTCATATTACCAATACTGTAAGGTAGAAATCCAGATAAAGTGTTTTCTGACATTTGACATTAGTACGAAAGACCACTGTGTAATGGCAGATGTTAAGTGATATAACAAAGACTGAAATGTGGGGACTCAAACATTACCTAAACGACCCAACCAGATCCTTATATCACAGGAATGGGAAGACCTCAGCCAAACCGAAAAAAAAAAAGTGGGCCAAAATGGGGAGGATACAAAACATGGTGCAATTTCAGGACCAGAACCGAATCACCACAAATTTACCATCGGATAATATGATGCTAATGTGGAGGTTCAAGCAATCAACAAGCATTTAATTAAGGTCTAAATATATGTATGCTTACCATTGAGGAGGATCATGAAGATAGCATGCCAGAAGGGTGGTATTGCCTTTGGAGGAAGCATGAGCAATGGATATAATACACCATCATTTCGATACCACCAATAAACACCAACCACATAGACTATGAAAATAACAGAAATGCTCACAAGAACATAATTTTTCCTCTCTCCCTGCAGAAACAAGCATTTATTAAGTGCTACCACATAATTATCTTGAGAAAATGCACTTGAACTAGGTGTAAATGCTGAAGAAGCAATAAAGCACCTTTAGGGCAGTCTGCTTCCGAAGAATATCATTCGACTTAAACATGACAGCTGCAATCCATATTGTCACAAAGAAGCCTGCATGTAATCCATAAACATCCTTTGAAAAATGGCAAGGATCCAACTAATATCACACATAACAGAAACTCATAGTCATATTTTCGATATCTTATGACAAGAAAGATTCACAGAGTGGCCTAGCCATATAAACTGAGGAGTTCTTAGCTTTAGCTGCAACCTCCATCACGATAAGTCAACCCTAACTCTAGCAGCCCAGACATTCACACTCTGCCAAAATAGAGGAATTTATTTCCAGGCACCCAAGTAGCCAGCCAAATGTTGATCAATCACGGCATGAATGAAATACTTCCAATAAGTGGTTGCAGTGTTTCTTCTGCCATATCAATGGGGCACCCTTCTCTACCAGAACCAAACAGATTTCAATTAATGAAACACCACCATGCCAACAAACAACCCCCCCCCCCCCCAAAAAAAAAAAAAACAAAAACCCTCTTCCTCCTCCTCTCTCTCTCTCTCTCTCAAGAAAAGAACGAGACCTGATCACTCTCCCAACCATGTATCCTTTCCCTGTGTTCTCATCTAGCCCTTTAGCATTAGGTCTGTCTGTCCTTCTCGTAGCATGGCGGCTCTTGTTGAAAAGTGACTAGACAATCTAGACACAATGCCAGTGATGTCATGCACTACTAACATGACAAAAATCACAAGCGGTTCTATAGTATCGTAACCCACAAATATTCTCCTTGTGCTTATATTTGCAGCATGTAATATCCAACGATTACTACAAATGGTTGCATCACTTTATGGTCAAATCCCCTGAACCCCTATCGTTGTCGAACAGCAATAATATCAGCAACGCTGTCACAAAAACAAAAGAGACATTCTGGAGAAATATCTGATTTGAGTACCTTGCAAATGTTGACGAATGAACACAACCAACAAGAGCAATGAGAATGGGAGTATCTGCTCAATCCATCTCCCAACGCGCTGCAAATCGTATCTCTGGTAACTAGAATCCCTAGAACTATCAGCTGAATCCATGACATTCACCGACGAAGTAGAAGCAGCCTCCAACAATAAATCATCACTCTCTGCAGCAATGTCCATCACGTCGTCACACCCAATTTGCCCTCCACTGTCCCCCATATTAACTCCACTCCCCGCCTCACTAGAGCCGATAATCCGAATCGATACCTCTTCGCCACTGCTACCATTTCTGACATCAGGATAAGGTGATTCGGTCTGAATGTGACTGGCACTAGCGCCGAGAACAGGACTCTCCGACTCGGGCGCAGTCGGTGTAGAAGGGATGATACCCGAGTACTCCAGTATAACTGACAATGGCGACTGAAATAAGCTGAGAGATGGGAATTGCACGCCAAACCTTGCAGCGGAGCTGCCGTTGCCACCAGTAGCGGATGAAGTATCACCGTACACATCGGAACCACTAGGGGTTTCCATCCTTCTGCCAATTCGCAACAACCCTTCTTCTGCGGTATGAAAATTTTCAAACGGGGGCGAGACTCTCTGCAGGCTTGAACTTGAAGGACGATAAAGCGAGAATTCAAGAAAATGGGATTGGTATCAGCAAAGCAATCACATTGCACGGCTTAAAATAAGGGGGTGAAAAATTCATGAACTTACATTGAATGCGGATGAAGAAAGAAGATGGATGAACTCAGGAAATGCAAAACCCTGATCCCACAGATCGCAAATTTGTCTGTCTCTCGCGCAACTGAGAACTGGGAGGTGTGAAAGGGAGCTTTTTTAATAACGAGACGTTAAATCAAGGCCCTCGAGAATGAATCTTGACAGGGAAATGTCGAAAAAGGATGAACTTTTGGGAGAAGTAACATCAAAGAAATAAATCCCACCAAAGAGAACTTTACCATTATAACGAATGATGCCCCAAGATTTCGCTTAATCGAGACAACTTGCGCGCAATCAGTTCTCTTGCATCCCCCCGAGTTGTCCGTTTCTCTGTCTTTGCATTGGGTACAAGGAAAGTCAAAACCCAGGAAGGGCACACGTGGATTTATTAAGTAATTAACGAATTTAATCGTGGAAAATCACGAGGTGATTGATTTCTTTACGAATTTTGTTGTTCGGCATATTATAATTGATCTTCCACGTGGTCCTCTTTTTGGGACAGAATTAGAGTAATGAGTTGTCGTGGGTCGTCTAATGAGGGTATCATCTGACAAAGACGTTAAGCAAAGCATGTGATGTCAAATGTTTACTTACCAAGGACGTGCTAAGTAATAAGTGCTGACTCGATAATGATCCGCAGACGATCTCAATCATAGTAATTGCATTTGCCGAATAAATGTCCGCACCCAAAACTCCAATTTCCTCCTTCAATGTAAAAATGTAATATCTAATTCGATGTTTTTCTTTCATTTATCCCGATGTTCGATCGGAGGAGCGTCGAATATGTCGGGTTTATTGAAATATGTGATTTTTATCCGAGTTGCATGAAAAATGATGTACGGTGATGCGCTGTATGATGTCCAGTCAAAGAGCAAAATGACTTATCGGACCCTTTGCATCGGTTAATAAAAGCGCGTGTGGGTAGAAAAGCTAAAGCCTGGCCAGGCTTCATCCACACTCCTAGCGTTGACTTTCGAGTGCCATGGAAGCTGCACATCTGCCGTTTCCCATCGTCTCTATTTGCCATCTTGTGGGTGGAAATGATGAGACTTCTCTTGAATCACGATGAGATTGAGGTAGAAATGCATGATTACCTGCCGACAACGTTGTGTGATCTTTTTAGAGGCAGGACATCATAAGAGGCATAATTGCCAAAGAAATAATCTTGAATATATTTTATGAATGTCAATTCAACCTTAAATTTTTTATTTTGCTAATTGGTCACGAATCTTTCGATGGTTTTGACGGTGTAATTTTTTCGATCAATTTTTGCTGAAAATTGCTAATGTGGACGTTAATTGTCTCACATGACACGACCAGCATTAATATGGATAATTTCAATTTTTTATTTTTTTTTATTTTCATGTATGTTTTCTTTTCTTTTTTTTTTCTTCTTCTATGTTTGGCAAGGGCAGTGAAGGCCTCGTTGCCTTTTCCAGCCCTTTCCGGACTTGGTCAAAAAACAAGAAAAGAAAGAAACGAAAAGAAATATAAAATCGAGAAATTGAGAAATTTACGATCAAATTTAGGATTATTTCATTAACGACTGGACAAAAAAAACATACTTTTTTTTTTAATCTCCTTTCGTGCAAATCCGTTACTTTGCTATTTGTGGTTGAAAGGATTGGCATGTTTAGATCTAGGACATCATCACTAGTATTCTATTATGAATAGTGAGTGCTCTCATATTTCACTACCAAAATAGTACGTATATGAATACCTATTTGGGAAAGGGCTCTCGTGAGATGAGGGCGGCTACGTTATATATAGGAGTACATTGGCTCTCCCAAGCGATGTGTGACTCCCTTCTACGGGGGCTTGACAAACACTCGGGTCCATCGAACTCGGTTCTTGTATCAAGTAAGGTTCTCATCCTCAAAAGAGCTCTCGTGAGACGAGGGCCGATGTTATGTGCAGAGTACGTTGGCTCTCTCAAGCGATGTGGGACTACCTTCTACGGGTGCTTACCGACACCCGGATCCATCAAACTCAACTCTTGTATCAACTAATGTTCTCATCCTCAAAAGAGCTCTTGTGACTTGAGGGCATCCATCAAGAGTGCAAGTAAACCCAAATTGGAAATTTCACCTAATGTCACCAGCCAAATAATAAAAAAAAAAATCACTATATTAGGAATAGTTTGAGAACAATACCGTCCTTTCCTCTAACCAGGCTGTAAAATGAGGATTTTTTTTTCTGTAATCGTCGGAATGTCGGTGTCTGGGGTGATTGGATTAAGGCCTTAAGCAAAATAATGGTCAGGCCCATCGGTTGAGCGACCGAATGGTTGTCTGGGCTTTATTTGGGCCGAGATGAACGCCTAAACTTTGTGCTCTTGGGCCGTTCCAGGTTCGGCCCAAATTCCACTTCCATTTTCGTACGAAACGAAGTCGTATTTGGCGCCCCATAAACGACAAGTCGTTGCTGCTAATTGCTGCCATGATCTACGTGGTTCCAGAGAGATTGTGAAATTAGGGCAAAGAGAGACGGAGATAAAGAGAGATCGCGAGAGAGAGGAGAAGAAGAGAAGGAGAAATGGGGAAGCAGCCGGTGAGGATGAAGGCGGTGGTGTACGCGCTGTCGCCGTTCAGCAGAAGGTAATGACGGGGCTGTGGAAGGATCTGCCCAACAAGATTCACCACAAGATCTCCGAGAAACTGGATCAGCGCCACTCTCCTCCTCACCCCTCTCGTCGGCACCTACGCGTACTTTCTCTCCCCTTCTCTCCATGCGAATATGTTTAATTGAGATTGAAGTTGGATTCAAATAGTGTTTTTGGGATTTGCGATTCACCATTTGTTATCGACGGAGCGACATGCGCCTACTCCTGTCGCAATTGGTGCGGTCTGAGGGTTGCTTTGGTTATTTGTGTGCTTGCCCGCAAGTAGGGTAGATTGCCGTGCTTGAGTCGGTGATGATGTTTTTGTTTGATCTCGTTTTTAAGTTAGATTGTTGGAGGAGCTGATTTAATGCCTGTTGACACTGGGGGCGTATGCATGATTTTGCTTGACTAGTAATCAAAGTTATTCGAGAGATTGAAAGCTTTTTCAGTCTGAAGATCGAAAATTGAATGCTTATTGAACAGTCAAGGATTGTGTTATTCGCGAAGATGTGCATCGCAATTACTGGAGAATATAGGAGCGGCAAAGTTATTTGTGGTGGTTGGGTTATTGCTGGTGTATGCCAAAGTTTCAGATATCTACAACACGTGGCGGACAGTGAAATTTTACTAAACTATTTTGTTTATGGAAGGCGTTGGACCCTCTCAGATGAGATGTCAGATGAGAGGCGAATCAGAAGTTGACGTGCTCGTTGAGTTTGGTGGTAAGTCATAAATGCAATATCTTCAGAGAAAGACATTATGAAAGCTAATGATTTTCCGGTGCAGTTGGTAACTGATGTCAATTCACTGCAGAGGAAGTCCAGAGAGTAGATATTTGTGCCCTTATAAAAAATGTTAATGGTAGGCCTTGAGCTTTTTAAGTTGACAAGTAGTGCTGAGTCTGCTGACTGCTGAAGATCTTTTATACCTGATTAGTGCATAAACTCCATTTTGAATTGAGCAACTGGTGGAAGTAATGGGCCGGTGATGCGAGAGCTCCACCCCTTAGATGTAGAACCCAAATGATCACCAGTGTTGCGAAACTCGAGCTTCCTCTTATGGCTGAATGATGTTTGAGGGGAATATAGTTGTTTCCAAGTATCGATAAACCTCCAAAATTTCGTGACTCTATCCATGCCGATGCCTTGATAAGAAGTTGGCTTCATGTTTTTTGTAGCTTAAGTTTGGGAAATACCACTAGCATGACTAATTGATTAGTCTAAGGGTCAATGGGCTTTGCCTTACTCATTTATGAATGATAACTTTCGAGTTTAAAAAAAAAGAATTGGCAACATCTGCGTCTTATGTGCATTCGCCGCCAAATTAATCACATTATAAGTGTGCAGGTGCTGTTTGAGACGCTTGTAGACTATTGGCGCAACATGTGTCTTTTGTTCATGTGTGTGTGCCCAAATCTGG
>JAGVVM010008259.1:0-17815 GCA_019149425.1 Psidium friedrichsthalianum | reverse complement strand
TTTTGGTATGAAGATCGTCCAGTTATACATATTTTGTGGTGGCCGCGGTAGTTTTGTGTATATAATGAGTACGAACTATAATTTATAAGGGTGGGTTTGGTCTGGTTAATTTTTATATTTAAATTTTATGTTACTGTAGATATGGAGAATTGGGGGCAGTTGGTTGGATAATCGCGGGTAGATAAATCTGCAGTGGGAGTATCTCAGTACTAATCGCAGAATTGGCTCTATCTAGCCTTTTCCTTGCCAGGTTCCACCTTCTCTATTATTTGACCACGTAACGGCGACTTTGCTGTTAAGATCCTCTTCCCAACTTTCTATGGTGAATTGTCGGTGCATTTGTGGTTGCGGTGGTTTATCGTTCTCACTCCTTTTACCAGTGAGGTTGGAGAGTTTTCTTTGAAATCCTCCATTCACACCGAAGTAGATTTTTCTCTCTTTGAATTGTGTAGAGTCGTTTCCCATTTGTAGCTTATGTTGTAAGTTTTTGGTGCGTATTTAGGATGGGTACACCGCCTGATTGCATCTTTCGTGTTTGGGTGCTTTGAGGTTTGGAGTGGCTATGACATTCTTACAAATTCTGACAATTGGGCCCTTGCTCTCTCCCCAAGATAGCTAAGCGCAAACGACCCCCCACACCTATGGTTTCCCAGGGGGGGGGACGACTGATCTGGCAATTGCGTGTCCTCTTCCTCACCCTTTGGCACTCTTTCTTGATTTTTGTATTCAGTCACGACAAAACTGATGAATTGGTGGACTGGTTCCTTACGACTTATGGCTCGTTGGTGACTTGGGAAGGTGTCAGGGATATAGTGCCCATCCTTGACAGTGCTTTCCATAAAAAGATAGTATGGCTCACTTGTACTCAGTGGTTATTAGGGCAAGCACCAAAGGGCCATTGAGGTTTGCTTCTTTCCGGCATACAGGGTCTCAATGATTATAGCTTAATCTAAACCATGTATCTTTCTTCATATTTTCATAGCTCGATGCCCTCCTCCTTTTTTTTGATCCTTCTTTGTTGTTTATTGTTTTTCATATTCATGTGGGGGGAGATGGGGGGGGGGGGGGGAGGAGGGGGGGGGGGGTTATTTGGCTCTTTGGTGCTTGGTGGAGGGAGAGTTCTTAACATGGGGCTCTCAACAGACACCCCATTTTTCAAGTCTACGTTGACAAGTGCTTGGGGTGGTAACTGCTCCATTCGTCATTTTCCTTTTTCGGCTCTCGTGTGTGCTTGGAGGAGGTTTGCTGTAGCCTTCACCTCCAATTTCTTTTGAACAAAAAGTTTGGAGCCAAAGTTTCAATAGTTCTGGGATAGTCTCCTCCTCATAGATATCTTCCATTTTTGGCTTCATATATATTCAAAGGGCTCTCTAGGCTCATCTCGGATCTCAGCCTGTCTATAATATATTTTCATTATCAAGCAAAACCCCTCAGTTATAGGTTCTCATTACAGTTTTGTGCATAGTGGCTTATTTTTCCCCATGTACATTTTTTTCACCATTCATTACACCGCATTTGACAGTTTTACTTTGGCGTATGATGGGGGGGGTTCGCCACAGAATGCTAGACATTTGCGTTGGTTGTGTTGTTGATTCTTTTTCATCCTTGGAATATTACAAAGTCGAGCCCTTGCGAATTCTCTTCTCATTCTGAATTTTCATTTTGCTCAGGGCACCATTTGACCCTCGTGTATGTTTGCACAATGGTTCTACAAGTGAATTTTTACGCAAACAGGATATCCTTATAGGAATCCTTAACAAGTGTTTCGGATACTTCTCATCAGACTTGGTTAAATGAGCAAATCTGTAGATTCGAAAGGTGAATACCAGAAATACCTCATTCTTTAGAAATTTCATGAGTTACCATAAGATGTTTTTAGATTGCAGGGCTATAGTACTATTAAGGGGATAGATTGTTTTCATAGAGGAATTGAGCTTGCTCAACTAGTATTCTCTCATTGCATTCCTTCGGCCGAACTCTCAACCCAGATAAGAGGCAAGATAGGGAATAGACTTCCTACTATTTCGGTGTGCTCTAGGATGGGATAACCAGCGGCTAAAAATCTAGCTAAGATATCTGAGGCATACGGGCGAGAATAGATCTAGGATTGATTAAAAACAAAATGGTTTATACCCTAAAAAATCTCAAGCCGGTACGCTGTGCGCGGCATTTTCCCCCAAACTAAATTGTGTCACAAACACACGAAAAGTGATACACCTAGGTCACATTTACCAAAAACTAGAATTTTATGTCACACAAGATTACAGGATGAACCCTTTAGTATTCATCAACTTTCAATGTGGGACTTCCTATTGATTCAAGGCGATGCAAAGCATATGCTTTTAACTGTTCAAAACTCCAATCTTCTTTCTTCAGTAGTACATTTCCTGCCAAATTCTCCAAATTGATATACTTGTGACGCTTTATTCTCAAAATATTGAGAATCTAGACTTCTTGTGAGGTTAATGTATCTGGTGTACTATTTGAGATTTGTGTTACCCCCTCAAAATTTGGTCGGTGGTAAATTTGGTGGGCGTGAAAATGTAGCACACAATGCAATATTCGAGAGTAAATGCGATAACACTATGGAACACTATGGAATTTTTATTGAGATAAAAATTAGTCTAAGAGTACATGTGATGTAGTATACAGCAGTTTTTGGATTTTTAATGGCATTAACCTAGATAAAATCATAATTTTGTTTGTGATATTTGTTTAGATATACCCCTAGAAGCACTACCTATAATAGTTGACATGTTGGGATTTCAGTTTGTATTTCAATTCTTATTCAATTATATGGTAAAGAGGTGTTTAATTCATTATCCAATATTTACATATTGATAAATTCCATAAGATCATTGTGGCTGGACCTAATCTTGAGACGTGAGACATATGTGTATCGGGTTTCTAAGTTGATTAATGCTTTAACTGTTCCCCATTCATGGATCATTGAATGGATATCAATGACCTGTTGGGACGAGTATATTTTTAACTTCACCATAAGTATTGGATACTTAAGGGATAACGAGTCCAAGTCATTGGGTATACGATATCCAAAGTAGGAACACAGTACTTTGTACCGAAACAAGTTCACTGAACGTGATAACACATTGACATTGTAACATGGAAGCGTTTTAGTGTGTCAGTGTATAATCTGCATGCTTTGCTCTATGTGTAGTAATCTTTAGATTTGAGGAACAATGTTGACTTGTATGTTGAATGGCTATGGTTCACTAGTGAGCATATTGGTGGTTCGTTGATTCGTCTCTGTATTTGATGGTCATAATTCATGCACATAATAAGTCACATGTGTACGGCAAAGAATCTGTCCTCCTTGTTTGCATGCAAGATATGATGTCATATGCGACCCCATTAGGATAATGCATTAAATCCTTTGCAGGGTTATAACCGAAAATGAAATATTTATGTCTCGTATAAAACATGTCGATAAGATTGTACATATGATCGAATTAGTAACTTAACAAATATTACATGGTCTTGTTCGATCGAGAAATAGTAAGATATAGGGATTGAATTACACTATAGTCAAAGCCAACAAAGTAATTTATGTTCTAAAAGCATTCACATTATTTGGATAACCATGACATATTGCCTAGACGTCACTCATAGCTTATGATCTAGAGATTAACAGGACAATTAATCCTCTTAAAAGTATCAATATGTTAGTGCAATTCTTACTGTCGGCTTAGTGATGAATAAAAGTCACACACTTTAATTAATACATGACGACATTAAACAGAAAATATGATATTGAAAATATAGTTGCAATCATAGCTATGGAATTAGACTAAACTAAAATTAAATAATATAATTTAATTTAATTCTTCTTTTTGGTCATGGACTACGTGCAAAGTTCAAAGGGACACATATGATGTGCACAAACATGCACATGTGTGGCTGCCTTAATTTGTAATTAATTAGGTTACATACATAATGCACGGCATGGTCAGCATGTGCTGATCATACGTTTTTATTTTAAAAATACAATAAAAATGGTGGGGCCACGCACACGGCCAGCAGTTGCTGACGTGTGCGTGTGCCACGATCTGGTTGCTGATCGGGGCACACATGCCCACGTTCAGCAAAAGCTGATCTACAGCTGTGGAAATAGTGGGCGTAAGAAGAAAAAATCAGTTTTCTAGTTCTCTGCTCTTCCGTGTGTGCATTGTGAGAAAGTAATAGCAAAAAATTGTTCGCTCTATTTCTTTTGTTGGGATCAAAATATTAAGAGCATCATGAGAGTTATCGTGACAAGATCGCTAGGCATCGTGATATCCACAATGTCTTCCTTCCATTCATTGAACGATTGGTAGTATGTCTGAACTAGAAGTCCAACACTTATAGGAGGGTGAGCTAAAAAAACATCTGAACCGACTCGTTTCCAGCACGCTGCGAAAGGTAATCCGTTTAACCCTCTTTGTAGAATTTGATTTTGGATGGAAACGCATGAAAAACGCCTCTGGAGATACATTTATGGATTTTATTTCAACTGCATTTTGTTATGTTTTATTTGCGTAAGCATGTTACATGTATCCCAATAATTTAAGGTCTCAAAGCATCTCGTTTTATTGGAGAGATGTGAACTTAAGTGCGTATTTTACCTAAATCTTCTTTGATACGTCTAGGTTCAAACGAATTGAATTGAACCTTTCGTGTGCTTCGCTCCCATTATTGCGAAGGTGTCTTTCTCTTCAGTCCTGACCATGTCTCCGCCTTCGTCTTTCGTCCCCAAGGCTCATGGCAACTCCAATCGTCCTTTGCATCCAACGAGCTCGGGTTAGGCTTTCCCCTCTTTCGCAATTATATTTACAACAAGCTCAAAATAGCTCCAGATACCTCTATGGATTGTATGTGGTCCCCAGTCTGTAGAATGCGAAATTATCGATCATGCGCTCATACTGGTTACTCCTTGTTTCAATGAAAAGATCGCAGAAAATGTTATCTACTATAGAGGTATTATCGAGACATGCTTTTCCCTTTCCAAGGGTCCAATAGATTTAGAGGTATTGTCACAATCATGGCGTAGATTCTCTCCAAATCCAACTTCACGTGACATTGGATTTCATTTTCATGATTAGTAACCTAAATAGTTACTAGGAATAGATCACATGGTGGCCATAGAAAAGTATGAAATTGAGTGCTCTGGATTGATTTCGATGGCCACGCGGATTTCTCAAGAGAGGAGCAGTTGTGCAAATGAATTCTACCGCAATAATTAGACAATTAAGTTCGATAAAAGAGAAGGAAAGATCATTAATCTAATGGTTTATTTGTGACCACTCGTCAAATTGGCAATTGACTTAATGACGAGTTGGATCCAATCCCTCCACTTATTCTCTATAGACACGTGACAGACTATAAATAATGTTCACGAGACTATTACTTTCGAGGTTCGACGACCATAGAATTCCATACACAAATCATTCAACCGACACTTGTGCCCGTGTCTTTCCTGCTCGAAAGATAACGTGCTAATCCTTGACTCGGGATGATTTCTTGTAGTAAAGGAACATATGCTTGATAGAGAATTGAATCTAGGATATTTTGGGGCGGTCTCTTCTTGGGGTTACAATCCGGTACAACCGCACGTGCCATTTTTCCTTTGTCGTGGAAAGTCGCCTTGAAACATCTGCACAAGTCATTTTCTTGATGGTTTTTGGACATTTGGTCCCTGAAGATCATCAAAACTACGAACATTCAATCTCATCTCATTCTCGGTCAACCGATTCATCCCCTTTTTTGTCATCTCTATCTCTTGCTTGAGGTCGCAAATAAACCTCACGGATTTTGTCAATGAGTGCCTTGAAGGTGTGTTAAGAAACGAATAAAAGAAAATCTAGGGTTTTCAATGCCCTGATTGTCCTCGCAATGTTTACCCAATCGATGCAATCAAAATTGAATTATTCTACATAGAAAAATACCGAACAATGCCATTGTTGGTCTCAAAGTCAAAACTCGAGTTGAAATCGAGCTTGGAGAAGTTCTGTGAATTCACGAGATGAACGCGAGGGTCTTTGATAATTTCTCGAAATTGGCTTGTACCCGTCTAGGCAAGGTCTTAATTATCAAGAGGACGTCTTCTCTACACCAGCTTAAGGACGGATACGGCAAAATCCGACTTCCTACTTCTGATCATGATACATCCATGGATGATATGCTCAAGTTGCCGAAGTTGGCAATCACACAAAGATTCGATGGCAATCACGGAAAAGATATGACAGTTGTAGCCTGATAAAACTGTTCATAAAATTATAAATTTATTATATGACCCCCAATACAGCCTTCCACGTAGAAACACTGCCTCTCTCTCGTTCTTTTTCAGAATTGTCTTCATTGGCCTAGAATTTTCTAGATTATCGTCTTTTCTTGGATGTTCTACATTAAATGTATAATAAGTGGCGGACAAATACATGTGAGGTGGTTAGACCTTGTGACGTGCAGCCTAACTTAAAGCAAAGATCTATACTTGTGTCAGAGATTATTTGCTGGGGAGTCGGCGGATGAAGGCTAAACATAGCCCAGCATTCTCCATTTGGGTACACGCCCAAAAACGGACACATAGGAAGAGCAATTTTTATAATCGGGCGTCCACTTCGTTCTCAACATTCGAAGCCTTTCAATTTGGCAAATTTATTCCTAAACAAAACTCCAAGTCCAATCTGATTCAACCTTATGTACCCTTAATAGAAATTTGCGTAATAATTATCCATAAAGCTATAAATCTGTTGGTCTGCTATTAAATATTAGATCGATAAAGTTGTCTCCGGAAAGGAAGCTGCCATCAAAAATAGTTCATAGTGTACTTATAATTCCGCCATCTCTCTCTTTATTTAAGTCGATCGTACTTTTATTCTCTGTACTAGGAAAAGAGATTCCGACTATCTCTGAGATCAACAGTTAATCATGTATGTATGAGCTTGTTGCCCTTGGCTCTATGTGGCACAATATAGTTCCGGAAAGATTTTCTTGATGTTGTACTCTGTTATATGGCGATGTGCCTCTTGCGTCAATGTAGACCATCCCAGCTTATGAACTTGTTCGGGTCGGGGCAAGCTGTGACACCCATTGATCCACACGATCTCGTGAAGTTGTAGTTGTATGACCCACCAGTTCCGCAACAAGCTTTCAAAGCCGATTGAGGGTCGAATCCTACAACGCCAAAGCAATCATCTCATCCTTGGTAACATAAAAGGTCAACAGCATAGCCAAAGCAATAAAGTCTGCGAGAGTAAGCAGATGTTTTTACCTAGATAGGAGGCGTGGTCGAGCACATACTTATAGCCATTGTAGTAGTCTCCATAGAGTATGGTAGCTTGAGGGATTTCCTGTCTAAGCTTGGCCAGTGCGGCTTGAACATAAGTGTTGCGGAATTGTGCGAAGGCATTGTATGCTTTCAGGCAACCTTTGTCGTCGTATGCATTCGAATCGTTGCTCTTGAAATAAGTCAGGTATATTGGGGCGCATCCAATGGGATAGTCTCCGAACACCACTACTTTGGAAGCACCCAGTTTGATCAATCCTACACTTAGAAGAGATATCTAGTCTTAACTGAATATGTACTGGATTATTACTTCTGTGCCGCCCAAGCAAGGCCGCCTTCGACGGCCGCAGGCAAGGGCCGACCATGCCTGATCTGGTGAGGCTTCCCTTGTCGGCCACAGACGAGGCCAACCCTCGCTAACCCTCAAATAGTGGTCGGCGAGGGTTGCAGAGCCCTTGCCAGCAACAGCAAAGGGAAAAAAATAATAAATGTCGAAAATGCCCTTGATCAGACGCTTCTTTAAAACAATGAAAACATTTTAGGTTCTTATTTAAGACATAGTCCACTAAGAGCATTTTAGACCCTCATTTGAAATTTACCCTTAAGAAATGTAAAAAAACATGGTGTTTCGAAATTAATCTTACCCTTGTGACATTTATGGTTTCTTCAACCACGGTAGGCACGTAAGTCATGACTTCTTGAATAGATTTCCCTTGGGCAAAAGAGTAGAGGTAGTCATTGCTTCCCATCTCCCAACAATCACAAGAGACCTCTTCAACTTCTCCCCACACTCTGATACAAAATGAATTGCGACATCGCATGTCAAAAACACGATCTGATGCCAACAAAGCCAGTCGTGCGATGATCGAATAATAGAGCACATGCTATGCAAAAATTAATAGACATGAAAAAGAGAGTTGGGGCAAAACCAGTTTGTGAATCGCAGGTTGAGTTGAGATAGTTTCTGAACCAGTTGAACTGGAGGCGCAAGGGGACGTCAGATGCAGGCACGGTGACGTTTCTTGCCGCGTAGAATGAAGAGTTGAGGACGGTGCTTCCGGCGACGGCGAAGTTGACCCCATGCTCAAAGGAAAGATTTTTGCCCAAATAGGGATTCAGAAGAGGGAGACCAAGAGCCATGGCTGCAAAATAAATAAAAGGGATCGTTTAACACCCTAGGTAACCAACAGTACTATGGTTTTACATAGTATGCATTTTCTTAGGAGGGCACTGTTTGTTTTGGTCCCGCACCGAAGTAGTCGACTATGAGGCGGCCGTCGGAGAAGCGACCGGTGGGCTTGCCGAGAGTCTCGCCATAAGGGAGACGACCAGCCTCGGAACCGGTGCTGTTGGGACCCACGAGCCGGATGAGGTTGCCGGCGTCGCAGGTCGAGTCTCCAAACTGGTATATGGTGTCGATCGGACAAGGACGAGCGGTTTCGCCGCCGACGAGGCCGTGGAGAAGAACACGAAGGACGTGACGGTGAGAAGAAGAGAGTGGAGAATGATCTTTGGGGACATGATGATCGATTGGATGGCTTGTTCTTGCATGGAGAGAACTGGGATATATTTATACACAGACGCAGAGATGCTAGAGAGAGAGAGAGAGAGAGAGAGAGAGAGAGAGAGACATTCTTTTGACTTGTAGCGATGAATGGCTCAAACTCCGGGCAATACGACAAGTCTTACAAATTCTACTTTAAGTTTGACAGGTTTTCAGCAGCCGAAAAGGACTTTTCTCTTCCTCTCTCTTCTCTCTCTCCGTCTTCTTCTTCTTCATCTTTCAGCCATGGAAGAGTCCCCTCCCGCTCTAGTTATAGAGCTATGGCGCTCTTCTCCCAATCTAGATATGGGAGTTTAATAAGTATGTTCTTAGGGATTCAGTTTCCCCGTGCTCTGTACGCGTTTTTCGCCTCTAGTTTTAATGGCCATCGCATAGCTATTAAAATATGTCTCTAGTTTGAATTCGCGAAACCGACCGAGATGAATTGTTATTTACGTGGACGTTCAAGTATTGAGCATAGAGAGATTACTTTGTTACTGGAATTGTCGAATGTAAAAGAATAGGGAAAGTAACTCGTTGACCGAATCACATGGAATATTTGTTCATGTTGGGGTCTGGATCACGATTCTAACCGTGGAAAGAAAATATTAAATGGAAGGAAAGTGTGGGACTTGTGGATTGGGTCAGAAAGAGAAAGCAATAAGGAAATAAATTCCTCGTTTGAGTTGGCAAAGTTTTGAACTGTTTGCATGATATATATAAATGCGGTTCGTGCATTAATTTTGGGCGGTGGTTGACGTGAATGAGGTCTTGAAGATGCGCCGTTTGTGCGAGTGCGTGGCGATGGACGACTTCGTGGAATTGCGTCAATAACTTCAACGTTGAAGCCGATTAAATATTGTGAGTCTAAGATTTGTGTGATGCCTTTGTGAGATTAAGAGATTATTTCGCAAGAAATTAGGGCTAAACACTGTATACATTATAAGATGTAATTGAGGCTAGAAACACCGAGAGTGCTTGAGTTTATCCAATCTGACTTGTAATTTCCGTTGGATCATTTGTTCTGTAGTGGAATTCGTTGTTGCTCTCTCCGCGGACGTAGGTCTCCCCGACAGAACCGCGTACATTGGTGTTCGATTTATTTTCTTATCCTGTCTATTTATTATTCGATCACTTGTTTCACGCAACGTGAGCTATGATGTCTCGCCGAATTATAAAGATTTGCTCTTCCAATTGTTAGATTTGTGTTTCTTCAACTAGTTTTGGTTGTCTCCGTACGATGATGGTGTATAGAAGTCCAAACCTAGGCGTGCACCGCCAATTGGCAACACTACGTTACTAAAGAAAAAATTTTCGATGTGTGCTCATCACTAACGATGTTACGAGATCCAGTGATTGGCCCTCGGTTATTTGCTTGACAGATATGATCTTATGGAACGAGTGTATGCTTAACCCTACTGGTGCTCTATAGATCCTCCCCGTCTTTTGGATTTGGCTTCGTTTTGTAGTATTCTAAACTTTGCTTTGCTACGAAGTCCTTGTACTTCTCATGTATCCTTTTGAGCAATGAATATAATCTTTCGTTCGACCAAAAAAAAAAAAACTTTGATAGGTTCAAATCTTTACATCTCTTCAAGCTTTATTTACGTCGAAGTTCCCATTATTCTCATTTTAATTTCTTTTTTATTGTGATCGCTTGAACTTATCACAAGTGAAGGACGTTGCGTAGACTCGGCTCTCTCTTTCGCCCATTCAATTGAACCGTCCATGACCGGATCTATCAAAGAAAAGTCATCGCCTGGCAACCGGGACACGAAGTCAAGTAATTGATCGAGTTGGGGCCAAATTTGAATTTGTGACAAGCCATTTTCCTTCACCATTGGGAATTTCGTTACACGTTGATGAAAACTACAAAATTGAATGTTCTCGATTGGTTTCAATGGCCCGCCGAATTCTTTGGGGAGGAACAAGTTGCACAAATGAATCTTTAGCCACATAATTAGTCTACTGAGTTCGTGGGAAAACAAAACGGCTTCATTAATTGGACAGTCTTCTTCTTCGGCCATTCGTCAAATTGCCAATTTGATTTAAGATGAGTCCAATCTAACCCCTCCAACGTGCGCGGTGTACTATATGTCATGTTCACAAGACTATTTCTTTCGAGTTTCGACGACCCGAACTCGAACCAAGATGAAAAGGAAATCGCATTCTGAACACGAACGATTCAAATTTCATAGTTCGATCACTCGTCGAGGTTTGCGCCCATGCCTTTCCTACCTCAAGAGATTGATGAGTTAGCCCGTGACTCGGGACGATTTTGTCTAATGAAGGGAAAAGTTTCAATTATCTAGGATTGCTTTGAGAGGTTGTCTCTTAGGGTTACAATTCAATTACAACCGCACGTGACATTTTTTCTTTGTCGTGTGAAGGTTGCCACAGAATGCTAGGAACATTTGCGTTGGTTGTGTTGTCGATGGTTTTTGGTCCTTGGAAGAATAATCAAAGTAACGAGCATCGCAATCTCTTCTCATTCTGAATTTTTAATTTGCTCAAGGGCACCGATTGACCTCGTGTACGTTATGCATAATTAATGGTTTGAAAATTGAATTATTTCGAAACAAGAATTCCTGTTAAGTGTTTCGGGACACTTCCCATCAAGACTTGGTCAAATCAAGAAAATCATAATAAAATTAGAGAGGGAATACAAAGGAATAACTCATTCTTTACGAAAGTTCATGAGATTACATAAGATTGTTTTCGAAGTTCCTTCGGTCAAATTTAAAACCCGAATAAGGGGCAAGATACAAATAGAATTCCTATTATTCGGTGTCTCCGGGTGGGATAAACATGGATAAAAATATCGAAATAAGTAATCAGGACAAGAGGTGAGACAGATCTAAATTGAGTAAAAAAAAAAACAAAATGGTTAACATGATAAAAAAAAATTCCAGAACCACCATATTCGTGCAAATTTTTTTTCTCAAACTAAATGTTGTATCACGAAAACCCTGAAACTAATATACCGATGTCACATTTTGCCCCCAAACTAATTTTTATGTCACAAGAATCACGGGATGAACCATTAGATATTCGACTTTCAGATCCGGAACTTCTGTTGATGCAAGGTGATGCCAAGAGTATGCTTTTAATGTCGACAACTCCGACCTTCTTTCTTCAGTAGCACGTTCATGCCAAATTCATCCCAAATTGGATTATTTGATGGAATGTTGGTGGAGGGAGAGAGAGCAGAGTGACTATTTTTCTTAGAAAGACCGGCACGACGCTTCTCTGAGTGAAGTGTCTCCCCGCTAAGTTAGCGTGACCGTCTTACCCAAGACTTTCTCAGATACTTGTCAACAAAAAATTATTTTCAAAATCAAGCCCAGTTTGCTGATCATATTAGTACTCAATCCAAGGCATGAGATTCGACCAAAATAAAAAATAAAAAATTCCAAGGCATGAGCACCTGGCAATGCAAGGTGCTCCCTGCTGCCACCGGTCCCGGTTTCCCCCATTTTTGGCACTATCCGCACGAAGCATTCCACTGCTTCAGCGCCCACGGGCTTGACCCGGCCACCCACCAATACGTGGTGTCGAAGGCTTGGGCTCCTTCTCACGTCCATGACGAAGAGGAGGAACCTGAAGATGAAGATAACGTGGAGGAACCTGAAGATGACGATGACGTGGTGGCGGAGGAGCTGCTTTCCACCCATATGATTCTGAGATTCGGAGCCTGCGAGTCAAGGAGGAACCTCGACTGGGAAGGCCCCATTGAATCTACTGTGGGAGGTGTAGTATCTCGGTGGATCGGGCCATCTTCTTCCTTGCAGTTGACAAGAAGGGCCACACAAGGCAGTGGTGCGGCGGCCTTCGTTCTTGGAACAGAGCTCTTCAACTTCCTGCCTTTCCTCACCGATGACTTGAAGTACTGGGGAGCAGCTGAAGATGATCGAGTTTCCGAGTACTATATCCTCTAATTTCGTAATCGAACGTAAGTAAGCTTAGATGATTAAAAATCTAGGTTAAGCATTTCAAATCATATAATTCGGGATAATTTTAAAATTGGTATTTTCGTATTATCGTACATAAATTTGATCAAACTTTGACAGAGCATAACGTTTTCTTCCAACATCCCATTGGCTCGATTTTTGCACATACGAAGGGCCCATGACCCTGTCATTTAAAAAAATGTGATTTGATTTTCAAAAAATAGTGTCGGGGTTGTGAATTTGAAGAATCATACTGAACGGATGGCCATGATATATATATATATATATATATATATATATATATATATATATATATATATATATATTGTTATGGTGATTTAGATAAATCGGATACGGAGGAGGTGTGCTTTCTTTATGGAGTATTATTCCTGAAGAATACATCTTTGTGTGTTTTTTGATGGAATGTTGGAAGGCAAAGGAATTCATTGGCAAGATTGATGAGTTTGAAGATGCTCGAGACAAATCCGATTAATGTAGCTTTGTTAGAAAGAAGTTCTATGAGAAAGGGTGTCTAAATGAATGAACGAATGAAGTTCTAGACTATAAGATCTTAACAACAGAGTGTAAGGGGCTAAAAGTGGCTCGAAGGAAGAATAATAAGCATCTGCAACTTGAATTTCTCCATGTATAATGACTTGTGTAATCCATCGGCAAGATCAAATTGCATTTCAAATCATCTAATGCAAAATTTTGAACGTAAATATGTTTTATATAATTAAAAGTTAGGTTAATAATCTCAAATCACCTAATTCAGAAATTTTTTTGAAGTTGATATTTATGTATTTTCGTACCCAAATTGACCAAGCTTTGACCGAGGCTTAACTTTTCTGTCCAACATCTTTATTAACTCAAACTTTGCACCTACAAAAATCCTATGGCCATATTGCTTCAAAAATATGTTCTTTTTTCCAAAAAAAAAAAATAGCGTCGGCGAATCACGAATTCCAAGAATCGGACCACAGCGATGGCCATGTTTTCTTTTATGACGATCTTCAGATAGGGAGGACCTAAAGGTCTCCTTTCTGTATGGAGCGTTTTCGCGAAGACTATAACATGCTTGTGGATTATTTGATTGCATGTTGAAAGGCGGGGGATTATTCCACAATATTGATGAGTTTGGAGATGCTCGAGAAAAAAGTCAGAACATATTGCATGATCCGGTTAATGTAGCTTCTTCTTCTTCTTTTTTTGGTCGAATGATTAATGTAGCTTTGTTAGGAAGAAGTGTGATGAGAAAGGTGGTCGAATGATTAAAATACTTTGCGATATATCCCTTAAAATTTCATCACGAGCCATAGGTCTTGACAAGAACGTATGAGGGGCTAGAAGAGGCTCCTCAAGAAGAAGAAGAATGAGCATTTGTAACTTGAATTTCCTGATGGATAATGACTTGTGCAATCGATGGAATCAAGTACTGTGTGCAATTTTGTGCTTGGCATGACCACCTCTCTTTTATTTGTAAATTGATTCATTTTCTATCAAACAAATCTTTGTTCTAGGAAATGCAAATTTTATGTTGTTAACAAAATGAGTTTCTATTTCGGGAATATAAATTTTATATTGTTATCAAACGTATTTCTTTATTTAGAAACTCGTTCAGAGAATAGGAGTAAAAAAAATATATTTATGGCAAAATATAATTTGCGAAATTATACCAGATCCCTCCCCAAAAAAAAATTATGAAGTCACCGAAGTGGGAACGCGACGAACACCAGCCACTCGTACCAGATCCCTCCCCCAATCCCAGCCCGAGGAACCCAACTCTGGCCCGCGTAATCCATCCAACCGTTAACATCTTTTAAGGAAACCCAATCCGACGGCTCAAAGAAGTCCGTGCTCCACCGTATAAATTCTCTGACGTCTCGCGGTTTATCTTCTTCGTCTTCACTGTGACTGTGAGCAACCTTGGATCCTCTTCTTCTTCATTTTTTCGTCTTCTTCAGCTTCGAAGCGAATGGCTAGTGTTTCTGCTGCTTCCGTCACCTTCAGAGCTCTCTCGAAGCCGTCGCTCAATAGCAACGAGGTGAGTTTCTCCATGTCCCTTCCTTTTGTTCCTTCGGAACTATGCTCGGAGGTGTGTGAATCAGGGGCAGTGTGTATATCTCGGCTGCATCCGGGACTGCTGGGAACGAGACAGTGAAGACATTTGCGTTGGTCTCGTTCTCATGTCATTCCGACCATGTCGGGCTATATATAATTCGTTGTTATGGTGACGGAGCGTGAATCTGGACGGGTCGATCGGAGTTTCTGTTGAGAATCGACATGTGTGCTCTGTCTTGTGTATTCTTTTGTTGTTAACTGGTAACCTCCACAGTATTAGCACTACCGCCAAAGGGAAATGAGAGATTACATGCTCTGGCTGGTGAAATGTACCAGTAGTTGTCAAGTCCTTTCTGTTTTTCATGAGCATTGATCTTGTTCGCTTTGAAATTGGGAGTGTACTTGGTTTGGTCATGGCATGGCGGTCCCAGAAATTAGATTATCGGGGCCAAGATTAAAACGAACATTTGTGTAAGGTCGGGGAAGCGAGATTCAGAAATTTCACTCGAAATTCCACTAGATTATCGTATGTACCGACCAAAAACTACACTAAGCAACCGCTGGCGCTGCCCGTCATTGGCTGGGGACATGGACCTGTGTTGCTTGACTAGTATTTCATAATGACAGTGAGTTGTGTTTATGTTTAATCATCCCTTTCTCTCTTTGGCTTCGAGGGTTTATAGTGTGGCTGCGTATGTTCTGTATAAAGATCCAAACTAGAGTCCTACATGTGCGATGTGATTAATGCGTGAGGGAGTCCGGTTTACCGGAATTCGCCTTTAAAGTATGGAATGCTGTAAGAATATCTCGGATGCCACTTGCAGTTATTGTGCAATTGATCATGGATGTCACCTAATTATTTTGCAGACCTCAAGCTTGAAGATTGTCTCTCTGGGGTGGCGAAAGAATGGCTTCCCTTCCTTGAGGAGTTCCGGGTTCCGTGTCTCTTGTGCGGTATAGTACATAGCATCGTCTCTTCACTTGTATTTCCCAAACTTGATGAGTTGTAGCAGAGACGAGAACTATTTTAGTAGAAATTACTAGGGGAGAGGCTGGAGTATAGTACTTGGTGACTGCATTTCGACAGCTACCAACCTTGTATACATGTTCGGCAGGCGAAGGCTGAGACCGTGGACAAAGTGTGTGAAATAGTGAGGAAACAGCTGGCGCTCCCTGCGGAGGCCGAGCTCACTCCAGAGTCCAAGTTTTTCTGCGATAGGAGCCGACTCCCTTGATACAGTATGTCTCGAATTTGAACTAATTCTCTGGGATGTCAATTTTTCTTTGAGAGAGTGCCAAACTTTGAAACTTAAATAGACTTTTAAATTTTAATACGGCGATATGTCAGTTGATCTAAGATTCTGTACATTAGAGTTCACTCCTGATTTGATCTCAACTGATCACGAGACTGATGAACTGGTGTTCTTCATCTGCAGGTGGAGATAGTGATGGCTTTGGAGGAAGAATTCGGGATCAGCGTCGAGGAGGAAAGTTCTCAGAACATAACTACAGTCCAAGAAGCTGCTGATTTGATAGAAAAACTCGTGCAGAAGAAACCCGAGGCATGACCGGGTAGGATTGAGCCAGCGATGCTAGAGATTTTGACCTGCAAAGGAGATTCTTTCGGACATTTTTGTGTTTGTTTAGCTGTTGGTTTTGCTCTGATTGTTGTGAACTGAGATATGCACTTCTAATTTGTCAGACTCTTGTGGTTTAGTGTCCTTGCGGATCGTCGCAGCCTTTTCGGCATTCTGCTGTTATCGCCGTGCCGCGTGCCTACTGTTGCAACCAGATTTTGCTTGGTAATTCCTAGGAAACATGTCCTGGTGGTGCAGCACACAAAAAGGAATGTCCAGATAGAGTTGGGTCACCTGAAGATCCCTCCTTTTTCCCTCTTGCCTCTTTTATTTTGGGATAATGACACAAATGATTTAAGAACTTTTACCCAAATATACATTGCGATCCCTAAACTTTTAATTTATTTAATGTGGTCCATGAACTTATGGCACATGTTCAATCTAGTCTTTGAACTACATAAAAATGTTCAATATTATCATTCCATTAATTCAAGTTATGAACAATATTAAATATTTTCATTAAACGCATGAACTAAATTGAACATGCATCGAAAGTCTATGGACCATATTTAAAATTAAATATTCAAGGACCAAATTGCACATGTGATAAAGTTCAGAGATCATATTGAATAAATTAAAAGTTTAGATATCACATTACACATTCGATCAAAGTTCATTGACTATTTATGTCATTTTTTTAAATTTTATTTTCGTTCTCAAACGAAGGAGCGCTTGAAGAATTGAGCTTTACTTGCTTCCTTCCACGGCCACAAAAAAAACATGCGGTGGTAAATATAGGTCGAGCATTGTCTGATTCTTGGGCGTGTTGATGCCTTGCCGATTCAACTGATGTTTCCTTCTTTTCGAGGAATTTGCTTCCTTGATTTCCCGTTTGAAAGTAGTAGACGTACTCTTTTTCCAAAACGACAGCAGCAAAAGGTGGTTTTTTTTATTTTTTGGGCCATAGACAGCAGCAAAAGTTGCCTTCCTGTATTCAAGTTCCAGAGGTAGAAATGCACTTTTGGTTTTTTCTGTGTTTTGGGTTGCACACAGGGGGAGATAGAGAGGTATGGTTTGTCTGTTTTTTGGACGATGCACGGGCTTTTGACGTTGACACGGCTTTTTCATGCGCGGCCTCTTTGGTGACGGACGCGTACTTTAGTTTGGGAAGGCGAGCTACGTGCTTCTTTCTGCCCGACATTTGTCCCGACGCACCAGAATATGTCGTGTACGAGATCCTACTCATCATAATCACGACCATAAATGCTAGAAAGGGATAGTTATATCCCCCCAAATAAAAGGCAGGAGGGAAAAAGACAAATATGGGGATAAAAAGAAAGTCCTAAAATTATTGTGAGAATCACCCATTCAATCATGAATTTATTGGCAATTTGCTAACTTT
>JAGVVM010008258.1:0-20960 GCA_019149425.1 Psidium friedrichsthalianum | reverse complement strand
CCCTTATAACTAGCAAAAAGCACAAACGGCGATCACCACAAGGAACAGACGAGTGATAAGGAAGCTAACAGGAGAAGGTACGAGTCACAACCACTTAATTAAAAGGCGCTCCCTGGTCCGGGTCAACGACAGATACACTGAAGCCCCCTCTAAATACAAGCCGAGTTTTTTTGACAAGCATGATACCATGCAACTATAGCCACTGTCACATAAAGCCTTTAGTTTTTTGGAACCCGACTTAGCATGGACCAACGCGGGGCGCGCGTGCGACCGCCCCCCCCCCCCCCCCCCCCATTTTAACGATGTTGGCATCTTGGATGTTGGGGACTACACTTGTTAGTAACTTAATCATATCTGAGCTTGAGGAGTTATGGAAAGTTGAGGCAGGCTTTGCAAAGGAGGTGGATCTGTACTATTTTGTTACCTTCATTTAGCATGTAACAGTCGGTAGCATTTCTCGACCCTTTGGGATGTGTGGCTTGGGTCAGGACACAATATGGACCTTGCAGTTGCCATTGAAACTTGAATTTTTGCATCGTAAATGTTGTGCATTTGAAAGCAAAAATGACATCTGCTTTTTGTTGTTCAACTCTCACATGAACTGAGCTCCCATTTTTTTCTACTGAAGTTAATTATCGTAAGAATGTTTCCCTTTTCAGGATATGAGTTTTTCTTACGATCCTTTGATGCTTGCAACAAAAGGAAAACGCTGCAACTTTTTAAATGTTAGATGCTAATTGGCTGAGTAGATGTTTGGTTGTCTTCTGAACAGTCAAATTGTAGGCAAGATCTGCATTTCACATCCATCGCTTAGGATTGCTCGATCAGATGGGCAATGAGTGCCCTCTTTGTTCCTTTTGGTATAGGTATTAACAAGTGAAGCTAAGGTGGTTTTTCTTGGTGACTGGCCAAAAACAGGTGTCCTGTGGTGCAAAACCTGTAATTGTATGACAAAGTGCTGCTTTTGTTTGTGTTTGTGCAGGGACAAAATTTTTGTCGTCTGTGAGCCTGGAACTCAGCATATGGAGGCTCTGTTAAAAGTCATCTATGAGCTATACACGGACTATGTTCTGAAGAACCCTTTTATGAGATGGATGACCCGATTCGGTGCGAGCTCTTTGATCTCAACCTGTCACAGGCACTGCAGAAAGACCGTGTAGCATTGTTGGGAAGATAGTGTGCTTAGTTTTTCCTATTTTGGCCTAAAAAGACAGCGTGCTTAGTTCATAATCCGATCTCGTTCTTCTTGAATGACAATTCTTCTGAAGGCATTGTGTTTAGCTTGATGAGAAGCATGCTTTCTGCTTAGCAAGAACATTTCTTACTAGCTAATCATGTCGGCAAGGACAATAATGATTTTCTTGTTTGAGAGAACTCAGGACGAGGCCAAATGGAGAGCATCATAAAATGTTGGCTCTTTGCAAGAGCTTACAGTTTAATTGAAGTCTTCTTCCCTGTAAATTCAGATTGTCCGGGCATAAAATCACAATTAACCAAGAGCGTTATTGCAATCTGGAAGAAATAGAAACAGAGCTCAAGAAAGAAGAAAGTTCAGAGGGTTAACAACAGTATGTATAGGCTTCGTCTTCTTACAGAAGAAAACGGTAGATTCCACAAATTTTCTTTGCGGCAATAGGACAGGTCTGCTTTGCATGATAATTATTTGGCTGTGGGGTTTTTATTTTACCTAGGCCCATGATGTCCTAATCCGCTTCCTTTGTACCGAGAAATACGCTTGTTTGTTGGTCGAAACTAAGCAATTTGAAAAAGAAAAATCTCCTAAAGTATAGTCATTTTTATCTCTTAAAAAGAGGTGGTCAACAAAAAACTGTTCTCCCCTTATTAATTACAATTCATGCCTACATATTTATCTATTACAACAGAATAATTGTCCGTAGCAATACAAAAAGGTGTAAATCAGGAAAATCCTTTTCAAATCTTTCGATCTCCATAAACCTCCCCATAAGTCCACTGTCCCACCAGCCGTGTTATTTAGTTCCTACCTTTGACAATTGCCTTTCAAGTAATGAACTCGAGGACAGACGTATTCCCGCACAAGAAAACGAATCCACTCTCACTTCTCATTGGCCGCTTCGATCCTCCCCCCCCCCCCCCCCACCCCCCCCCCACACCCCCGCTTTTTCCCTTTTCTTTTTTGAACCCGGAAGTAGTTAGTGTATAAATTCAGAGTTGAAGCATAGGGTTCCATAAGCCCACTGCAGATGGATCTTCCTCGGTTCGGTGGAAATCGGCAACACGAACATCTCATTTTTCAATAGCTTTAAACATTAATTCCTGCAATTGTGGTGATATATAGGATGAACAAGAGGCATAGTTGAGCCCATTTAGAAATCGGAGACTCTTACCCGAGTGTTATTTCCATTGGAGTCTTGCTTCCCCGGGGAGTGCCACAGCATCAATAAAATAAAAAACCTCCATGACAAAAATTGTTTATGAGACTCAAACCAGCGATGCAACGACACTTCCTTTTTGATGCTCCATCTTAAATAGTCTTTTACCTTGAGGCAAAGCTGCTGCCCGATGGGAATCAAGCAAGCCGATCGAGCTTCCCTAACAAGTTCACATGCAGAACATGAATTTAGCTTTTCATCTCTGCGGCTGCAAAAAAGAAATTCTCGGGAAGGCATTGCACAAAGTCGAAACGACTGAGGTGTCAACACATGCCCTTTCAGGAGAACATCTCGATGTCTTTCTATCAATGAGAAGACAAGCCCGTTGGTGATCAACCTCCTCCAGATGGCCTATTTTGTATCATACAGACACCAATCAATTAGCAAATTATCACACAGTTCACCTTGAGCATGAAAATTGTTTAAAAAAAAAAAAAAAACACCACATACAAATCATCCCTCAGTTAACCCTATGGACACAATTCTTCGCTACGGCAACCATGCCTCAAATGTCAAGAAAAACATCATTTCACTCAAAAATCGAATGTTTGCGCCCCCCCCCCCCCCCCCCCCCCCCCCCCCCCAAAAAAAAAAAAAAACTCCTCCTCCTCTTATATATATTATATATGAAGCAGTTTCTCCGAGTGCAATCTGGAATTCTATGCAACCTAAGGGGGCCAAGCACTAATATGCCTGCACTTGCTGCTAATTAACTAGTTTTAGGAAGATGTTGGAGACAGAGTTATGGGACTAAATAGTCCACCAGGCCCTTTGGAAAATCCTTCATACCTATTTTTCTGTCCCAAACAAGCTAACTCACAAACCTTTGCAGTGGATGTTACCTCCAAAAGAAGGCCTTAAAAAAGCAGCCATTGAGAGCAATATGAAAATTCTACTTTACAGCTGTCTAACAACCACATGAGACTTCTGAAGCTTGTGACAATGACGAAAGCATGGAAGTTACATCTCATGGAATTCAAATGTAAGATAGTCTCCATTGTAAGTGACTTACAATCAGGGTCGTGACACATTTTGAACAGATTAAGTTTGTAACTAAAACCACGAGTGTTTTCACACAGCTTACAAGTAGAACACAGAACTTTACCCAAATCAGGCTCAAGGTCTTCATATTCGACATCTCCCTCTCAACGGCATTACCGTCTTCAAGATCAATTGCAGCTTTGGCATATCTTTCCAGAATTCTTCTTGGAGTTTCTTCATGCTCATCATCATCTGAATCCTGGTACAATTTAAAAACCACTTACAGAGAAGGAAGCATTCTCTGAATATATCTAGAAAAAAAAAAATTAAGTAACCCTTTAAGCCATCAAGTTGAATTTTCATGTTATATATTTCTCTGATATGTTATGCTGCTTGATAAACTGAAGTTCTAAAAGTTGGGAATCGACTGGTTCAACATTGTCCCAAGAAAAAAGCCTGGTTCAAACAATTGAACACGCTATCCAATCTTGCATCAAAATCCCTGGAACTTACATAACCAGTTATTTACTCTTTCGAGCAGCTTGAACCATAAACTTATACAAGAAGACATGTCACCCAGCTGGAAGTAGGTTCAAGCTATGCCACTTTCTCTCCAAGCTATCTCCTTAAGACCATCAGTCCTCAAACTATCTCCTAAAGACAGAGCTCAAATGTCTCAAGAGGATAATCTTATCACAACATACTAGTTTTTATTGTCAATTGCATCATGACACTTCATATACTGACCCAGGATGTGAATTGCACCTTTAAACCATGGAGTCTCTCTGCCAGTCTAATTAGTTAAAAAGGCATCACTACCATCGAGAACCCACATATACAACCCACAATTCTCAAAGGGATCTATAGCTACTGGATGCGTCGTTGAGAATACTGACATTGGATAAGATCCCTCTAGTCTTATGCTTTGGATTTAAGAACCATCATTGCTAACTTTTTTCCTTTTCATTGGTAACAAGAGAAGTAGCAAAAGAGCTGACCTCATAATCGGTTTCCTCTTCATCTTCATCACCACTTTCTTCTTGTACCTCTTCTTCTTCTTCTTCCTCCTCAGCATTATCCTCCACTTCTTTCAATTTCGTTGTTGCCTCCAGCAGTGAAGTGAAGCACTCACGCCTAAACCGGATGAAAAATTTCCGAGCTCTAAAAACCGCTCAATCACCTTCACCAGTGCCATTACTGCACAGTACCAAAAAGTCTGAATGACTAATCGTTTCAACTTAGATAATGGATGTATATACAAAACAGAGCTGAAAGACCAAACAAAAATTTATGCAAGATTTCTTAACAATTCAAGTATTATACTTCATACTGACATAACCATGCTATGCATGGACTTGCAGTGTCTGCGATAACTTCTTAAGGATATGACTGATTTTGTAGATTTATGAGCAAGATTAAAAGAGGAACTTCATACACTTTACATATCCATTGTTTATGTTTTTCGGTTGACGTGATTTTCATAAAAAATTTCGCTTAGTTTTTCATTTAACCTAATGTATTTCTTGACTTTTTATTTATATATAACACGTTATTTTCACCCTTCAATGATATCTTTGTATCTATCTTTATCCTATAAAAAATAATTACATCAGTGTTAATATCTCTCTCATCAATCAATCCATTTCCTTAAAAGTTAAAGTTGAATTGGCAGTTCATCCTTTCTAAGAGTTAGAAGTCTCTGTTTATTTAAAGTCCTCCAATAATGGAGTGCATTAATTAGTGATACAAGCTTAAAAGAAAATATATCTAATCAAGCATAGCTAACCAAGGTCAGGCCAAAAGAAATATCATATCTTCCACTTTAACTCAAGATGAATGAGCTGAAATCTTGAGGATCGAAAAGGATCAATTATGTCTTGACTTCTGCTTGAGAATTCAAGTGCACTACTAACCACATAACTTAATCTCGGATTCTCCTGATAGACAAATCCCACAAGGGGAGGCAACCGAACATAATGCTGATACCCAGGCTGCAAAGCCACCGTCTTGATTCCTTGTCAATATCTCCTCCACAGTGTCAGGACAATACAAATAGCATGATGCAATAACAAGCAACAAAGACTTCCACAGTGGAGAGGGCTGCTTTTGGTGAATTCTGTAGAAACTAGAAGATGCTGCCTGGCAAAATGCAACCACTAATGACTTCTTTACACTTTCAGTTTCAGATGAATAGCTTGGGGCATGAAGCAGCATATGAACGCAGGAACATGCTCTGCCCATTGCAGATGGATATTGTGTGATGGCTTCACTTACAAAAGCTCCAATACCTTCAATTATAGATGGTGGAGGAACAGGTGGGGCAGGAGGAGATGGTACACGTCTTGACAAGAAATCAGCCAGCTCATATTCAGTGGACAGTCTGACAACTTCCTTCATGCAGTCAAAAACTGATAAATCCTCTGATTCTTCCCAAGCATGCCAGTCTGCTACAAGATGAGCCCAAACTGATAATAGTTCCGACACTTTAAGTTCTAGAATTGAGTTGATTTCAGTAACAGATAGCATGATGGACCGAAGTAATGTTGATGCATGATCTACGCACGAGGAGGAGCGGATGTTTCACTTTCCTGAACCAACATAGGGGAAAGGCCAAGCGTCAGGGCAGTAATAGAAAGCTGTGTAGAAGCATACAGGAATGATTAGAGTAAAATTTCTACAATTAGCTCCTCCCAGAAATGACCTATGCAGACAGAGCGCAAGAAAGGGCTTTTATTTTGCTAATGAATCATCTATACTACGAAGTGCCTCAAGCAAAGGGACACCCAGTACATTGGGAAGAAACTAAATATCATTCAGAGAAACCATATTCTGGTTATCAAAATTGACTTGAAATGATAAACTAGCAACGCAAATCAAGTTTTCCAGGGGAACAACACACTTAACTGTCTGATAATAACATATTAATGTCAATAGAAACTAACCAATGGATTTTTTGGTTTGAGCCAAGCCTCTTGCAAAAGAACTGAGAAAGCTCTACCAATTATAGCTCGCCCAGATGCACACTTTTCAGATGATTCATGCTCATTGGCTTCTTCACTTATAAAACTCTCCCAACATTGAGCCATCACTGCCAAAGTTGCAAATCCCTTTTCAGCTACCTAAAGAGCAAAACATTAACTTTATCATCAAAATCAATTACAACCAAAGTGCATGTACATTAATAAAAGTCCTAAACCATTATTTACAATAAATCCACGAAACTGCAGTTCTAGGTTTTAGGACCTACAGGAACTCCAACTCTAGAGCATCAGACCAAAAGGGACTGCACGGTAACATGCAAAGACGAGCACCATCAGGTGCAACATTGGCTGGAGCACAAGGGACTATAACGGCAGCGGGTAAGTTTGAAACAAAATGCAGATTGTGATCAAGATACAAGTAAATACATCCTACATCACTGAACTCATGGCCTTGTCGAGTTAAAAGCTAATGTGGTTCCAGACCGGTTCATTTATGATTGGTAAAATCTATCAGCTGAAAAGCCATAAAAATGCATTTAGAACATGAAAGCATAACAGTAATTCAAAAGGCCAGAGACACAAATGGAAGAGAAATGAATAAGAATAGCAAACAGATGGCCAGTCAGCAAAATGCAAACATACTTGAGGCCATGGCTCCGTATTAGGAGGCAAAAACTTTGAGATGGCGCCAACAAGTGGTAAAACTAAGTCTGGGATATGAACCATGACACTTTCATTTCCAGCCTCCATTAAAGAGTTCAGAAGCTCAAATAAAATACTGCTTTCCTCTTCCTCATCACTGATCCTATTACTCACAACTTGAAGAAGTGGCAACCATTCAGGTGGTGGGTAATCATTCTGCCAGGAAAAAACTTAAATCAAATTAAATATATCATGCTGAAAAATCCAATTTAAACATTTGACCATACAAAATTACTGTGGCCCTACTTCAAATAGTCTAGCCATCGCCCCTGCAGCTGCAACACGGACAGGATAGCAAGAAGCATCCGTTGTATCCGTCATGGATAATGCCTTAAGCAAATGGGAGTATATTTCTGAGCTCATATCCTGAAAGCAAACATACAACTTAGAATGATAAGTGCTTCTATTCAATAAGCACTCAATAAGAATGAAAGCACTATTGAGCAGTGAGCACCACACTAGCTGACCAATCTGGATTCTACTCAATGGGTCAAACAAGATTAATTCTCTTGCAGAGATAGCACTCCTAAGGTTCATTCTTACTTCAGGTAGACAAGATGCAAGCTCTCCAACAACCCAGTTTGCAGCTGCCACCAAGTATGGCACCTTTTCTGATATCGTGTATAGTGGTAGAACTCGTGTACGAAGAAGAGTTGCTGTATAGTCAGGTTGTTTAGCCCGTAAAAACTGTATTTGGGCCATGAAAACAAAGAGATTTCAGTTTATAGTCATAAAAAATGTCAATTTGCACCACACAGCTGTTTGTGCCTTACATCTTCCATTCCACCGTAAGCCATCAACACTGCAAAGTAACTGCACAAACACATTGAACAAAGAATAAGATTTAGGCTTCCCAAGACTGAACATTCATATTTACAGCTATCTAAATAATATACTAAATTCGAATAATGATGATCAACTGGCTTAAAAATATAAAGTATAGAGAATGGAAGTCAAAATTTACAGTTCTGAACTATCAAAAGGTGAGAAACTCACACCCATGAAGCACATTCTTTGAAAAGTACTATAAGGAAAATATGCAACGCTTTGAGCACAAGTAGGTCATCTCTCATGTATATCGAGCTCTGATAGCACCAATTATTAACTGCAGATAGTTTTTTAGAAAACCTTATTGTGCTGTGAATATCTATTTATTTATTTTTTTTGGTCAGAACTGTGAATATCCATTGGACATGCAGAAAACAGGACAAGCATTTCAAGAAACAATCTGGTCGGTGAACACTTGATGTAAAAATAACTAACAAGAGGAGGATAGGTCCATGAAAATCTTATTATAAAGTATGAGTTATTCGACTCCCCTGAACGTGCGCTCAAGAGAGAGAGTCTACAAAATGATTGGATTAAAGAAAAAGCATTCCTAAGCATTCTTTAGCCACTGAAATAGTAAACAGGACCAAAGTACTTAAGATATAGTTCCTTTTCTTAGTTCCTTTTCTTACCTGTACTTCTTATATTGACAACATAGTGCACTCTCTCTTTAAGGCAAACAAGCAGAAGAAAAATCAGTGAAAAAAGTTGCTAATTAGACAGTGCCCAATAAGTTAATTTTTACCAAGTCTTACCACTCTGGACTTGGATGTACATATAGAATATTGATTCCACCTACTCACTTGTTTAAGATTGTAGGTTGGGAAGCAGTATCATCAATAGGAACAGGGAACTTGGACAAAAAGGGAAGAACCAATAACTCCCCCACAGAAGACCGCTGACTATCTCTCTTGTTCTTTTCACCTTTTTTACGCTTTGAAGAAGTGGATTTGGAACTCCCCATTGGAGGTCCCTGCAGTTAAACAAAAACGATAAAGTTAATTACACAAGCAACATCCACGTGATCAATGTAAGAGAATCAAGCACCAACCTTTGACATTGACATGATACCAAGTAAATTTATCGCACTCTTTCTGGCTGTGAACAGATCCTCCCGCCATCCAGAAAACTCTTCCTACATACAGATTAGAAGCTTTGACAAATAGCTACTCACATATAAAGTGACAAAAATATTTCATTAGCAACCATACAAGTTCAGATGGAAGGTTCTTCCTTATGTACTCATCTGCATCTTCTTCCCACTCTAATATGTCCTATTGCAAATAGAGACATTTGAGGTAAATTAGCTACAGATGTAAAATAAGGAGACCATCTCTATAAGTTACTTTTCGACTACAACAGCAGAGATTGCAAGCCTTACCTTTTCATTCATAGCCAATGCTGGCAAAATTGCAGAGTCCAATATAAAAGAGAAGTGTGGTGAAACAATCTTCCAACCCTAGTTAAAATGGAAAAAATATAGAGAGTACAATATATATTTGTCAGTATAGATCAAGGTGCAAAGTCCTTTAGGCTATTTGAATATATTGATAGCTAGGGATTAAAACTAATTTAATGTTCATCCAGCAAAAATCCATAACTAATGTTTCCAAGAATTATTTTTTCAAAAAACCCTGAGTGAAACCAATTATAACAGGATATATCCACCATTTAAAATTAAATGTATACCAGTGTGCGATGTGTTTGCTTGCTACACATATATGTGTGTGAGTGTTTCCAGTGAAGACTACTCATAAGTATCATACCAAAATCCCATCCATTTTAGAACACAATTTGCAGAATGCATTTCTTGGCAACAAGGTACTCTGAAGAAATTCAAGAGAATACTCCAGGTAACCACTAGTTAATTAGTTATCACCAGAGCTGGAAACTTACTGGTCCAGTCTCTAGAACATGTGAAACAACTTCAAAAGCAAGTGAAAGAATCCGCTCTGTCCGATAATCTAGTTTCTGCATTCAAAATAGAACTCGTTATCACCTATACAATCGATGAAGAATCAAGCAAATAGCAAAGTGCTAAAACCCAGAACTCGAGAAAGAAAAACGGAGCTTAGATGTATATACAGGTGAAATCAACTTTGATGAGCCGAAGTTTGAAAAGGCCAGAAGAAGATGAGCACTTTTCCACTTGCTTATGGTACTCACTCCCATCCCATCATTGCCTTAAGCTAAGCAGAAACCTGCCTTACAGAAAATTTTGGTCCCTAGGCCCTGGCCTTGATTGCATTTATGAGAAACAATTTGGTGAGCCAGAAGCGGCTAGGCATAGGAAAATGGGATTCTATCAACAATGGGAAACTTTTAATCCATGCGGATACATATCTAGTGCCCAGGTCATCCTTACGGCTAGCCAAGATGAAAATTGATGGCCAAGCAAAAGAAATTGAAAATCCTAGAAGACTACTTACACTGATATTACTGCTGTACTTGACAATTCTTAAAGCACAGTTGACAATGTCAGGCATCAACCTGAAAAAATTGGCAGATACATACCATAAAAACACAACCCAATAGTCTTCTGTTTGACAAAAAAATAGAAAGTAATTTACTTGTCAGAGTGTTTTCTGTGTTGAGTAATCAGCGCACAGAAAATGAGCAAACTTCTCTTCCCAGCTTTTAACCTCTGCAAGTACTCATTTGCTGAGGGCGCTACAGAATCGAAAGTCAAAGAATCCAAAATCTCGATTAAATCACGACAAAATGAAGCCATGTGAGGAGCTAAAGCACATGGCATATGTGACCTCACCTGTACAGGGAAAAGACAAGCTTAATAACTAATTCAAAAAAACCAATGCATGAAAGGAAATGTGCTAAAAAAGTCCAGCTGCCTAAATTTTCAGATAGAAAGCAACAACGTGACAGGTGTTTCGGTTGGCAGAAAAGGTTCTGCTGTCTCAGCTATTGTGTTTTTCTTCTTCACAAAAGTTTTGCTTCTCCATATCTCTTGGCTTGCATAAGTCCAGCTTCTTACGTGTTCTTCATGTCCCACTTTCGATCATAATTTATGGAGACAAAATAACCTAGCACCTAACAGGGATTCTGAGGGATACAGTGGTCTGAACCTAGGTTACCATATTTAGTTACTGATTAGTATGAGAAAACAACGAATTGGTCATCATAAAGCAATCTTTGCCTCCGAACGTTTTGATATCCCAAAAACTTATCGTTAAAGCGTATGTTGCAGTAATAAATAAGTAAGACCGTCAAGACACAAAGAGCATAACTTACGGCAAAATGGATGCATTTGCATATGATGAGTATAATCTTCTCGGTACTTATATCAGTCATGACATTGGCTGCTTTGACCTACTTCAACCGCAATAAATTCATTATAGTGCACTTCAACGATATACGAGGGAATTAGTAGAGAAAGTAAAGAATTCACCTTTCCAACGAGACTATGGAAAACAATTAGCAGTGGTACAAGAATATCCTCTGCAATCAGTTCAAGCTGTGGTGGCACCGGCTCCATAACAAACTTTGGGTTCAAAAAGTACTGGCAAAAAAAAAGTTATATTTACTTTTACAGATATGAGAACTCAAGATAACTACTACAAAACTTCTGCAGTTTTGCATCTCACTGTAATTCTGCAAGGAGATTCTTTTACCAACCGGTTCTTCGGTTAAAGGAAGCAATGCATATATATAAGGGTGCAAAACAGATTCTACAACTGAAATGGCCAAAACATTACAGTTGAAGATGGCTTAGTATAGGCAAAAAACACAAACAAATATCTTAGAAGAGAGAAGCGGGCACCATATATTGATTGTCAAGGCAGAAACCAGGTTGAATCAAAGTGGCAAACAAACTAGGCCTCAATCCACTAAATGCGTGTCTTTATGAATCCATTATGTCATGCACTCTGCTAGAAAATGGAACCTAATACTAATTGATATGAACCTAAGAAGAACCACACCCCAAGAGCTAGTTGTTGAGATGGGAGAGCCCAAGGCCACTGAAACACACATCGAAGTCGCGAAACATTGGCGTGGCATCCAAGTCCCATACCCTGCAATTTGAAGGCATAACAATCTACCATGCTCTGCAATCCCGATGCACATGTTGGGCTGGCTTCGCACTAGCCTTTGGTTAGTCCCAGGCCAACACTGCAATACCGGCATCACCACCCACGCCGCTCGATTGCAACTAGGAGGGATGGTGGATGGCTCTAATCCTATGTTAGAAATTTCAACTAAGAGCTTAAATTATGAGGTAGAGGGAGACAACACGTATTAAGGCCTATATAAATCCCGTGAACAAGCAATGCGGGATACTTTAACACTTGATTTTTTAGTAAGTCTTCATTAAGCTCTAGGTACCCTATACCTTTCCTCATCATTCCTATGTTTTTCTGCCTATTCCTTCTAAGGGCGCGCATGACAACCATTCTGTTTCAGAAATAATTTCTGGAACAGAAATAGATTTTTCTATTTCTACCAGAAACAAAAATTTTTTGTTTCTGGTTTTGGGCCAAAATCTATTTTTGGAACAGATTTTTGTTCCAGAAATAGAAAAATAGATTTGCGTTGCCAACGAGTTTCTGTTCCAAACCTATTTCTGAAATAGGTTTGGAACAGAAACAGAGAAATAGAAACGTTGTCATGCGCGCACTAACACGAGTCTTCAGCCCCGCTTACCCTCAATGTTGCATAACACTCTGAGTCCCATGTAGAATGCGAGAGGGATTATTAAGTAATACACAACTAGCGGTTTTACCCCCAAATAGTCCACCTTTTAGTGCTCATTTTGGAAGCATGGGTTACCTAAATTGAGTCGAGTCGTTGCATGAGAATACAAAGGCCTTATTTCATTGTGGAAAACGCATCTCAAATGTGCTTCTCTCAAATCTCTCTCTCAATCAGAGCAACACTTAGTTTTCCAAAGATCATTTGCCATCCAGTCTTTGCTTGTGTACTCGCAAATCCAATAGAATGTTCTTATCTCCACCCCACTAGTTTTGTACACATGTTGGTATTTAACTGCCCAGCTTTCTGTGCCACAAGGCATTATTGGCCTTTATATCATCATATAATTTTCCCTTAAGCAGTATTGGACTGTCATACAAAAACACCAATCGCACTTTTCTGCATCACCTAAACATTTGCAAAAATTGATCCATGATGTCGAAACCAAAGCTGTTAATTCAAACTTCTACTCTTACTAAACTTACACCATATTATAACTTTTATCGACTTAGACGAAAGCCCTTAGATTCCATGTTTCCCTCTAAATTTCGAGTTTCTCCTTTACACTCCTGCTTTTGCTTTATCTACTAACAGAATTATCCGCAAAAAAACATACCTGAAGATGAATCATCTTCAACAAGTCTCTGTCAACTGATCCGTTGTCAGAGCAAAACGACAAGGTCTTTAAGTTGACATGATTGCCAAAGAGATATTAAATGTGCAAAACCCAAGAAATAGGAGTAAATAATCTTACCACTATTCCAGCAAAATCTAACACTATGTAAGAAAGCTCTCAATAAAAGATAATTTGAAACATTAGAAAGTGCTATTCGTAACTTGTAGATATAATTAAGGGTGCATTTGCTTACGTTTAAGTATAAGCAGAAACTACTTTTGCTTTCTCGCCAGATTTTAAAATATTATCGAAGGTTCAGAAAGTTAAGAAAAGAATTATACGGTGACCTATGTGTCAATTTTTATATATTGCGAAAGTTTCAGGTGTTTTGGGTTTAAAAAAAAAAGTCACAATGCATGTAATGCAAGATTTAGATTAAGCAAAAAGTAGATAGTAAAAGTCAATCTACATGCGCTCTAATTATGCACAAGGAAGAGGAAATTGATCAGTACCTGAAAAGGCCTGATAAGTGCATGAAGGATCGCGAGGGCATTGACAGTCCTCCATTTACAATTTGCATTGTTACTAATTTGGTCGCTATTTTCAATAGCCAGGCGTAACTCAGGCACCAGTTCAGGCCACGAATATTGCTTCACAAACTCGACTTCAGCAACAAACTTGAACTGCCAAAGGAGGATAATTCTCACATGACTAAACACTAGGGGAACTATTTAGATGCACAATTGAGTATTTATAGAACCATTTAGGACATTCTCATACCACTTCCACCAAAACCTTTAAAATTCCCGGTTCTACTTGAAGCAAAGCTCGCATCAGCTGATCCTTAAACTCCTTACCAACTTCCAATGATGGATTTTCACCCATATTTCGCCTGATGTAGTTCTTAAGGTAAGTGGCAGCCGCAAATTTAAGACCTTGATTTTCATCATCTATCCATCGAAATAAGAAATTAATTGGCAACTGACACGAAATATAAAATCAGGCATACACAGCGTAGAAGCGCAATAGAAATTTTCGAGAGCGGAATCAAACTGAAGTTCGCACGAATAGGCAAAAGCACAGAAGCCGAGATATCTACAACTCGCCCTGATCAATAAGCGGGCGAGGGGCGAGTAAATCTCCATACAGAATGCAAGCTAAAACTCCAAACGCGATTGTCCTGTAGTTCAGAACCCGATCCCTTTCCTATCTCTTTCAAGTACGATGGCCAATTTTCAAAGTGACCAGCGATATGCGAAATGAGTTCACGAGCATTTTTTACCGGTGGCGAGGGAGAGGAGGTGGAAAGGGAAGCGAGGGAGGGAGGACGCGAGGCGATCGAGAGCCGTGGTGGCCGCGCGGACGGCGTCGCCGTCGGAGCTGCCGAGGGTGGCGTTGAGGAGCTGAGCCAACTGCCGGGCCTCCATCGCGCCCACGCCTGTCGTGGAGGGAGCTGCGTCGCGGCTCTGATGCTCGCGAAACCCTAGTGTGAGGTCCGAGGACGAAGTGTGGAGGTGGAGGTCGTAATTGGGCGGGAAAACATGGCGGTGGGGTGAATGAATGATGATGAAGCTGGCTGAGGATAGACTTAAGGTGAAACCGGGGTCGACGAGTAACGCGAAAGAACAAATCAATGAAATAAAAAAATAAAGAAAAATGGAGATGCCGGGCATCAAATTCCCGACGCGATGCGCTTTTTCCTAACAATTTAGACCCTGTTTGGGTCAATATTATATTTAATATCGAGATGAGTGTAATGAAAGGTTTAGAATATATTAATTCAAAATGCACTCAAACTTATTCAATTCATGTAATTGAGTATCCGGTAAGTCGTTCAATTTGAGTAGCGGGAAAATGCTAAGATGGCCTTTTCTAATTGTTCCTTATGAGTGTAGAGTTGACCCGATGCCGTTTGTGGAAAAGCCTAAATTAATGCAATAAAAGAGAGAAAAACAGAGTCGAGAAATTTTTTTTAAAAAAAGACAAACCTAAATTAATATAAACTCAAAAAAATTATACAAAAAAAAAACACAAAATTGGAGGACAACAATCGATCGAATAGGGAGGAGTCTAGAGAGTGGCCATGATTGCTTAAATGGGGCGACATTATTGTCCCGCCATTGCAGGTGAGGGTCTCTCGATGGCTTTGAGAAGATTCTTTTTTCATGTTTGCAATGTCCATGGGAATTGAGCTTTATTGTTCGGTGATTGTCATTGGAGACGATTTCCAATTAAGTCTTGTGGGTTCGAATTGACATCAAGGGTGCGTTTGTTTCTTACCCAAAAAAAAAGAGCACATTTATTTCGAGAATTAGATTTTGAGGCTTTTTTTTTGGTAAAGTAGATTTTCAGGCTTTCGTCTTTTAGTTTACCAAAAAATGACATAGTCAACGGAAAATAATTTTCAGTTGACAAAAATTTCATGTACAAAATCAAGAAAGTGAATTTCCTAATTTGAAGAGGTGAAAACACTTTCGGAATTGTTCTTCTTAATTTTTTTATTTTTTAATATTATTTCATTCTGTTTATTTTTAGAAAAAATTCTCTTCCTCCCTTATTTCTACTGGTCAGTGGTCAGCAGGCCCATCAGCCGCCGCTGCAGCCAGTGGCAATGGAGGAAGAAAGGAGAAGAAAAAGAAAGAAAAAAGAAAAGAAAAGAATTCAAAAAATCAATTTCTTCTATACCTCTTCCTATTTTTGTGTTTCTTCAGGTTTTTCTTTCTTTAATTTCTCCTTTAGAATTCTTTTGGCGTGGCCCATTTTGTCCCAAATCATTACCAAGTTGCCTCGAAAACATCATCATTTCCCGGTCATTCAAATAGGAAAGGAGCTCGCGGAGGAGCTCGATTACTCGAACTAACGTGTTTCGAGATTTGACTGCACTGATTTCCGAAAAGTTTTAAGGACTCCATTCGTATTTTCCGAAGCCCCTTCGACAAAAACTTTGCTTTTCTTCTACAGTTCTAAGAAGGGGGATGACTATTTCTTGTTGGAGTTAATAGATACTTCAGGGACTCTTGTTTCTCACATCGAGCATGTCCACGTGAGTTTAGGAAAATCGAAACATGAACCGACAACATAGGACTCCTATGCATGGAATACGAGGATTCGGGGGCAGTGCCCTCGACACAGGGGTCCCGCTACCTAGTCAACCGGTGAGCGGGCAGGGACTCGGGGGCAGCACCCCCGAAACAATATCGAGTTTATATTTTTATTTAAGTAGATCCGTTTGTTGTGGGATAAAGGGCTTTCGGATAGGCTAGGGTTTTGACCCATTCTTTTTAAGTCATATATGTTGCACTCGTATAAGAAATCATTGTAACGAGCGGAAAAATATAGTGAAATCCCTTTGCAGGACGTAACCCTATTTTGAGGGGAACCTGGGTAATCTCGTGTGTCATTAATTTTCTATCTTTTGTGTGATTGCTTGATATTCGGTTTAGGATAAATCCCATCATTTCTACCGTGCTGGAGAAGACGGGCAAGGCAAGCACGAACAAATTAATTTTATGTGTGGCCATAGCTACCCGAAAAATAAACTTTAGACAATGCAGCCGACCACAAAATCGTCTTCTATCAGACGAGGACAATCTCTGTATGAAGTGAATAACATCGTTTTAATATTGTTATAACATTTCTGGTCGCGTTGTGCCGTTGAGAATTTCGAACCCCCTCTTTTCTAACACTGTCCAAACACTCTGATTTGAACTTAAACAATGTAAATCCCAACGAATGTATCTTGGCTTTAATTCGACATTTGATAAAAAAAGTGCGCCCCGTCGCACAAAATCGAAGGGTCATCGACAGCTTTTCATAAGTTCCAATATTAATATTGGGGGCCCCATGAAACGGGACAAAAAAATCATAACGGGATTTTACAGGGCCCATTGGCGAGATATTGTTCGAATTCGAAATCCCACCTTTAAAACAACCCGTGGATCTTCCTTTTTCTTTTTTCTTTTTTCTTTTTTTTTTCTTCTTAATAACACCAACGTGCCATGCAGGACGCTCAACAATGACTAAACTAACATGTCGGCAATTTTTGTTGTTGACCGGAAGAATTATATTGAAATTTCACACAAAGCTTCGGATTGAAAAATTACCCAAGAAGTCATAAACATATTGCACTCTCATCAATTCAGTCATAAACTTTTTAATTATGCCAATTAAGTTATAAAATTTTTTCACATTTTTACAGTTGAGTCCATCTGGTCAATTTTGGCGAGAAATTTGTAACATGGACGTCGTCCGACTTACGTGACACATTCGGCACTGACATTGACAATTTTTAATAATACTCTAATATTTTTTTCTCGAATGAGGGACTCCCGGGCCTGGGTTGCAGGGACAATGCTCGCCCTCGCTTGATTTGGTGAAGGGCTACTCTCGCCAACCTAGGCGAGGTCAAGGACCTCCGTCGGGCATCAATGTGGCCTGATGATGATCGATAGAGGGAAAAAGGTGAAAAAATGTATGCTAAATTATTATTAAAAAATTAAAAATGGAAAAATATGTTAAATTACTTTTAAAATTTGTCAATGTCAACGCCGGCCGTGCAAAGTAAAACGGTCAATGTCCACGTTAACAATTTCAGGCTAAAAGTGGCCCGATAAACTCAATTGGCAAAACATGAAAATGTTTAAAACTCAATTGATACAATTAAAATATTTATGATTGAATTGGCAAAAGTACAATAGATTTATAACGTTTTGAATAATTTTATTGGTTAGGACTAAATTGACAGGATTGAAAAGTTTAGATATGAATTGGCATCCTTACAGTATATGTCCATTTGGATGAACATCTTTATGAACATCTCTAAGATCTTGAGCATTGTATAAACAATCTCGAAATGTTATTGAATGTCGTACCTCAATATTGTAATTTCAAAGTCATAATAATCTATCGTCACTTCGAAAATTTTAGTAGAACGTGCTAAAACTCCCCATATTTTATCAAACGAACAAATGGGAAAAACTTTTCATAGTGGGAAATATTACTAAGAAAGATATAGTATGCTCCAGCTGCTTGAAAATGACTTCTAGCGTATTGAGGTCCCTTGCATGTTATAAGAAAAATTGTACACTTTCACAAAGAATAATGCTCCGTGTGGGGGGCATACTAGTTTAATCCTAGCTATACTCTTTATGATAAATGAGGGACCAAACAAAATTATTTACAAATATATGACGTACATGAAACTTAGGTTGCGAAAAATGTGTACGAAAAGTGTAGTCTTACCGAATGTTGCGCGGCCGACCATGGTCCGTTGATGATCATCGTTTAGTCGATGCCAGCTCCAAGCATCGCTAGATCCTCTTCATTCTTAGCAATGAACACACACTCCACGTAAACACCAGCAATCGCATGTATTATGAAGTGCATGCTCGTGCAATATTTGTTCAAAGCCATCACAACGATGATGAAGTCTCCAGTCTCGTCCTGGCTTGGCATCGCCGTGGCGCTGACCAAGATCGGAATTGCCGTATGAAGACATTGACTATGTATTGAATTCAAAGTCGACGGATCAATTGAGCTACTTCAATTAGACAAAACGGATCGCGGTGCAATTTAATTGCCATATGAAGACATGGACTGTGTATTGGATTCCAACTCAACCGATCAATTGTGCTACTCCAATCAGGATACGAATAAAAGTGATCGACGGGTCGTCGCGAGTCGTTCATACTCAGTTTAGGCACGTCGAAATTACTAAGCTAAAGATGCGTTCCAAATCACGATCGATGCGATACGTTGCAGATAGAGAGATTGATACAATCAATTATTGTGTACTGAATAAACTGAAATGACAACATATACGAAGATCCACAGTTGATCCCATGTTAAAGCTATAGGTACTTTAGCATTCGCATAGTGATTTTGCTATGGTGTTGGCAATAACTCATTGCCGTCTCAAGGTCGATGTAATCGCGCAGCTCCAAAAATGGAGAGTGAAATGAATCTGTTTTATTTTGATCAAACTGAAGGGGGTGTCTCCATGGCCTCCGAAATAAATTACTTTTACGATGCCTCTGAAATTCAATTCATATAATTCGCTATAATATTCAATTCTCATATATCAATTAACAGAAATTACTAATAAGCTTCGCAGTCATTATAATTTTTCTTTCATAGAAATTAGTTTGAGCACAATAAGCAAGTAGATGAGATAGAATGAAGTTTGTATAGAATCGAAAAGAAAATAACATAAGGTGGTAGAGTAAAATATCATTGATTTTATTAATATGGAAAATATTTTATATTCGTGAGGATGTCCCGATTTCGAATTTTCAATAGATAGTAACTTTCAGAGGGTAGAAATTTCTCGATTCAACCAACACACCCAGAAATCACTTGCATAAGTGTCGAATTTGCGCTCGTTCAATCTTTTTATTCTGCTTGATGGTGGTGTTAGGGATGCCAAATATAGATTCGCACTATCAAAGGGCAAAACCGTAACAACAAATAAAAATCTCGGTGTGTGCTTATTATTGAAGACGGATTCAGTGATCGATCGCCAATTTTGATTAGATGTTCTATTTGATCACGTGGCTCGTAACTTAGTTTCGATTATTCTTTTTGTTATTTGAAGCTCGTTTTGTTTTGGAGTTATCTAAGATTTGTTTTGGTTTGCACTTGAAATATAAATCTTTTGATCGTATTTGAGAAAGTGGATGAAATGTTATTTTGACAAAAAAAAAAACCAACGCATATAGTTCCAAGAAAAAAAGAAACAAATACACCAAAAAATTAAATTGTTTAAACAAAGAAACACAGCGGCGTCCGTATTTCCCCGTTTTTGCGCTCTCCGGGGGACACGTCAGATCGCACTCCACAATTCAAATTGGGAACGAGCGGGCCTTTTTCCCCCAATCTCCTCTCTCTCTCTCCATTCTGCATTATCACCGCCAGGATGATCTCATCCTTCCCACCGCCATTGTGAAGCTCAAGCTCGCTGCTCCCCTCGATCTTCTGCCGGGCAACAAACCCAGCCGTGAGCATGCAGGCGGCCTTCATTTCCTCCCGAATTCCCAGCTTCGCGGACGAAGCTCCGCGGTAGATCTCATATTGCATCGGTCAACGAGCGCTCGTGGACGATGTGCGAAGGACGCATGCAGCTCCCGGCTCCACTCGAGAAGGAGGCTCGCAGCTTGAGGGGAGCGAGAAACGACTCGGGACGGCTCGCTGAGTTTGGCTCACTTCCCGCCTCCGAGGGACGCCTCTGAACGCGATTCAGGATCCGTCTAGGGCGCCACGGCGGGGTCCAAGGGTCGGACTTGGATGTTACTAGGAGAAAGAGTGAATCGATCGGAGCTGGTAGGCCGTCGGAATAGGAAAGTTGGGAACGCGTGCATGTTTTTGACTCCCGAGGGGTGTTTCGCGGAGGGGAAGCTGCAACTCGGAGGCATAGCTCGGCGCAGAGTCCCACGCTGCGAGAGGGCTACTGGCTCGAGACAAGCCTCGCTGGCGGGGGAAGCAATGTGGTGGCTGCGGCTGGGGCCCTAGAGGTAATGGATACTTTTCGGGGAACATAGAGAAATGAGCTTGTCACTCGGGTTGTGGGCTTCCAGAGGATGCCAGATTGGGCAAATGCAAGAGGAACAACTCGGCGGGAAAGTTCCACCATTTCGAGCTTGAGGGGGAAAAAAATTGTTCGTCCTTTCGGATCTGATTCAATAACGTGCCAGGCTTCGTCAAACAACCAATGGGTTCCTCTCCCCGATTCTAACGGGC
>JAGVVM010008257.1:0-14045 GCA_019149425.1 Psidium friedrichsthalianum | reverse complement strand
GACGGGGAGGTGCGCGCCCACGCGAAGACGCGCTGGGCGTTCCGGTAGTCGACGCGGGCCTCGTCGTGGCTGGTGGCCTTGATGACGGCGGCCTCGAGATCGGGGCTATGGAGGTGGGTGCGCCGCGAGAGGGCGGTGATCAAGAGGCTGTTCTGATCCTTGAGAGCTCCGGCGGCCCTCTTCCACAGCTTCATGTCTCTTTCTCTCTATCTCTCTGTCTCCCTCTGGAGATCGAGATCGAGATCGAGATCGAGATCTCGAAGAGGCAAAAGCCCCCCCAAACAACAACGCAACACAGGCGAGGATGAAGAGGCGTGTTTATTATTTTTAGACTTTGGCTGGGTGTAATTTTCTTCTCTCGTTTGTTTATTATGTGCTTTTTTTCTTCTCTTCTTTTTAATTTATTTTTTTGGGTAATTTCCGAGAGTGAATTATTAGAAAGTGGGGGACTTTGCCGACCGAGAATGAGAAGGAATGAAGCTGTTTCGGTTGCGTTGGACTTGGACCCCCATGAAAGACGTTTCAGTATCTGGTTTCTTTCTTCTCATCATCTGTCTGAGCGGACCTGAGGTGGACAAATGTCGAATTGTGGTCGATCGATGGTGCGGTCGGGGACTTCGTCAAAGGCACCACGTGTCTGCATCGAATCGTCGCGTTGTGTTTTTTTTAGTCAAAACGCACTTCTCCCGCCTCTACAGCGACCTTTTCCACGGTCAACTTCGCAACGTGTGATGCCTTTTCAGTTCATATTTTTAGTAATTGGGCAGCCTCTAAAACGAGCAATTCTGCTGTCGCCTGTTTTGAATTTCTTACTTTTTGGGTGGACTATATATATTCCGCTTGGAAGTTTATCAAGAGATTCTATTATTATTATTATTATTATTATTATTATTATTATTATTATTATTATTATAAGGGTCATGTTAGCATGACCCGAATGACAATACAATGGCAAAATACCAGACATCCTAAAAATTGGAATTTCAAGCAACATGCATATAATGCACATTAGCGCCCACAGTGAGGAGCTCTTGACTTTGGACTCTTGGGTTTTGAATTGATTGAGTAGATATGACCTCAACTAAACATCCTAAAAATTGGAATTCCAAGTCCTCCCTCCCACCATGACAATAGTTTTTTTTTTTTTTAAAGGACAAAAGGTCTTGATGTGAAAGTTACGTTGAAACAAAAAATTCAACATAGAACTTAAGGCGAGACAATCGCCAATGATCGAATGGAATTCATTAATACTCCAAACCTTTCGGTCGATTTTTCTCCAATATGGGACAGCTTCAAGATTTATTCCCCAATTGGTTTAAGTTTTAGAATTAGAACTTCGATGACATTATTATTATTATTTTTTACCTTCTTTAGTTTAGTTAATTTAGAGTATCCAGACTGAATATGATATGTATTTCGTTTACAATTTATGGTTTAAATTCCTAGGGTTAAAAGATATTACATACTCCTAATAATAAGTACCTTGAGTACTTAATCGAAAGGCTGATCATTAATCTAGTGAAAGTTGTTCCTAGTTATCCTTTTTCACTTGTCTTTCCCTTCGGTGCATTCTCAGCAAGATGGTCATTCAACTAAAAGTTCTATTTGGTTCACTATTTGAAAGGAGCTTTGGGCCTGTAAAGTTCCTTGGCCAAATACAAATAGTATTTGTTCATTTTTTGCTCAATTTTGGGGAAATGCATTGCATTTCCAAAGGCTCATAAAAGGTCTTTAGCCCAAAGTGGCTTTGGGGATACTTTGAAAAGTTACATTTTCGAAATACAACTATAATTTTTTATTATTTATTTATTTTTTTCTCTTCTCCTTCTTCCTCCTTTTTCCTCCTTCCTTCACCTACTACTCCTTCCTCCTCCGATCGCGGACCTCGACATCGGCGGCCACCGATGATCGACCATGACACATGGCCCAATGAGCTCGAGGCTCGATAACATGAGCCTCGACCTCGCCAGATTTGGCTCGGGCGAGGTGAGCCTCGCTCATTCGAGGCCGATCAGGTCAGGGAAAGGTCGAGCTTGGCCTGTGGCTAGTTGCCAGTTGCCGCCATGGCCGGTGATTGGCTAAGAAGAAATTAACGAAGGAAGAAGGAAAAAAAAGAAAAAAATTAAAGAAAGTAATTTTAAAAATAAAATTATTTAAAAATAAAAAATAATTAAAAATCGAATCATTCATAAAGGGTATTTTTTACCAAACGGCATTTACGTCAAAGTTACTTTCCAATATGTTTTTAAAATATACTTTACCAAAAATTACTTGCATTTCGAAAATCCCTTTTAGGCAAAAGTATTTACATTTTTACAAAGATATTTTCCCAAAATCGAACCAAATAGGCCCGAAGTCTTAAAATTAGACTATTTACTTATTTAGCAGTCTCGGGATCTCTTATCTAGACTCGCACGCTCATTCGAGGGTGGAGACATCCTCAAAGGTCAAAGCGATTGATCTCGACTGTGGTAACTCGAGAGTTGTTGGCCATGACAACCTCGGATCTGAGGTCGTCCCTGTCATTGATGGCTTAGACGACTGGAGAGTGGATGATGGTCAATGGTGGCCATGAGAGAAAGGGAGAGAGGGTGGTTTACTTAGGCTCTTAAGTGCTTGTGTGTTAAAATCACATGCAGTGCACGTGCAGATTCGTCGTTTAAATCCACCAGTCGAGAGGGGAAGCAGCATGCACCGCAGCAAATTCAACACTCCCCGTTCTTCTTCGTGTGCCCACATGGGATCTCCTTGACAACGATCTACAAAACGACTTGTTCTTTCTCGAATTGGGAATTGGACCTAACCGGCTATGGAAATTTGTCTGGTTCTCGATTCCAAAAATGGTCAAACCGGTCCCGTGTGGTTCAGGTCCCGACTCCTTGGTAAGAACCAAACATGAAACTGGGAACCGGGTTTATATGCTTTGTCTCGAGGTTTTCGCTAAACGTACTTCTAGGCGAGGATGTTGAAAGTGGCTTATAACAATTTTCTAATGTGAGCGAAGAGACAACTTCGGCTTTGAGCCTTTGCCTCTTGCATTTATGTTGGTATCCATAGATATGTTATAAGACATGGGCAATCCTCCCAGTTTTATTATATCAAATCATCGTCTGTCAGACTGTCATGGATGAGGCAATTAATTCAGTCTGTGTCGAAGCAAATTTTTGGTGTACCGTCACCAGACAAGCTGGTTCGTCTCGTCTGGTCCCAGCTGAATTTTGTATTTTTGGTTTCAGCTATTAGAATAAAGTGAAAAATGTATTAGGATTGCCTCATATTTTATTATGCGCCTGATATGGTAAAGGTTCAGCTGTAGATATGATGTCTCCATGCGGTGAAGTTGGCTTTAGCCGGCTGAACTCAGGAGGAAAATTCGGTTTTTTTTGCCTTTTCTGCCGCAGTCGGTAACCTTACTCATACCTGGAAATGGCTCAGGGAGTAGATGACGAATATAATTGATGGCGTTCTTTTTATTGTTTATCTATTTTAATGAGTTTATCTTTTATCGCTTGTTGTTGAACGGAAATTTTTGTTGCTACGTTTACTTTCATTTGCTTAACTAAAAATAAAAATAAGAAAATAGAAAATCAATTAAAAAAAAGCAATTGGCCGGTTCTGGGGGGATCCAGATCACCTAACATTGGGGTTTCTGTGACACGAATAACATTACTCAAATTAGGCCATCCATTTTCATTGGACGGCCAAGAATGGGCCACATCATTGTTGAGGGGGATTCAAATTTTTCAAACCCCAAAAAAAATTTCCGCTCGATTTTTTTTCTCTCCTTCTCAACAAATGACGTGGCCCATTTTTGACTGTCTAAATAGAAATGGACGGCCTGATTTGAGTAATGTTACCCATGTCACAGAAACTCCAATATTAGATGATCCAGTTCCTTCGGGTAGACCCTAGAACCGATCTTGGAACCAATTGACAGGATAGATTTTAGGATCCAAGATATGCAGAAGATAACTCAGGTTTCAAAAACTAACGGCCGGCTCGCTCCTGGATCTTCATGTGCCCATGTCTCCCCGTTCTTTTTGGGAACAAGCTTTCCCCATCTTTCGTCCTTCCCTCCTTTGTTGGGCTTTATGAAAACGGGCTTGTGTGGATGTTTACGCCTTTGCACTCTTTACAGCCTACCGAAATAGGCTAAGCGAGCCGCTATATCGTGCTTTCCGCCCTTCGCTTTTCGCTGTGCATCTCCTCCCCCTTGTCATCCGCATTTCCCGTCTCCTCTCCAGAACCCAAGAAAGGCATGATAAGAAAAGTGGAACGCTGGTAAGATTTTCAACCCAGAACACTCCCAACTGTTGCTAAAGCAAAGAAAGTGAAAAAGAGAAAGCTCTGTCCAACACCCTCCCAAGCAGAGATGGAGGAGAGGACCCAGCTAAGAAAAAGGAAAAGTTGCCCCCCAAAAAAAACTAAAGAGATTGGTAAACGTAAACGTAATGGAGGGCAGAAAACCAATGAAAGGGGCAGCTTGGTGGCACCATCTTTTTCGCTCCTCGCAACTGTGCTGGTGATCCTCCTTTTCATGCTGTCTCTCTCCCCTGCAATAAATTCATAGGCTGAAGCTTCTCAACTTGTCTCCATGGAACTTTCATGTGGAGATGACATTGTGAGTCTCTCTCTCTCTCTCTCTCTCTCTCTGTGTGGATTTGATTTACTTTAACTGAGATGAGTTTTGGCGCATCAGAATACAGAGGATCGGAGAGTTTCACTGACAGGAGGCACACAGGATAGGGGAGGAGGTAATTTTATGGAAGTCCATCATCCTCACCATGAGGTGGAATTGGAGATTGAATTCTGGCCCCTCGAACACCCGACCGAGCCGCCGGACGAAGATCAGCCCGTGGAATGCCCAATGCTCAGCACTTCTGCTATTCCAGTAAGCTTCCTTCCCGAAAGTTGTTCACTCCATATTTGACACCATGTTCACTCATCTAGTTGCGCACAGGAAGCGAAGCTAACTAAAATTTCTTTAGCTAATAATCTCATGAAAGTCTGTCTGCCAATTGAAGCTAGTGAAAGTCGAGACTTTTTAGAACTATCGTTAGGGAATCGTTGAATTGTAAATGCCGTCACAAGATAGATTTGCGTGTATCCATTTTCGTGATAATCTTCCCGTGAGTGTGCATGTCACGTGGCAATTATCTCCCCGCATCTTTGGTTAGAAAATTTTTGTTTATTTGATTCTTTTGCGAGTGAAAATGAATGCTGCTGATGAAGGGTGCTCGAATGAAGGAGGAACAAATTGCGCAGAGCATGAGGAAGAGAGCAGAGGCACAGAACTTGGCAAAGACGGAGAAGGTCATGGTGGCTTCTGAACCATCCGTCCGACCCCTGCGCAAGAGGCATCACACTCTCACCCATGGGGACATTGTAATAACCCCGCTAAGGACTATGCCTCCACCGCCCCTGCCGCCGCCACCTCTGCCGCACAACTTCACCATCCTCCACATGCTTCAGCAGCAGTTTGACAGTCTCGAGGACTGAAAGATTACCGCCTTTGAAAAAGAGAAATTGTCCGAACCTTCCACCTTTGCGTCTTCTGTTTATAAGCACATTTGGTGGGGTTTTTAATTGTCAAAGCTGCTATGGTATCGGATCCGTCACACAATTCTCTTGTTACCTGTCAAATTACAAAACGTGTACTCGGAAAGGCCAAATGTGTATGTTATCGGCAGGTGAATTAAGTAGAAGTATTTCTTTCTGCTTATTGGCATATATACACATATCTTATGGCACCGCATGCCAAAAGCTCAAATGAGCACTAATCAACCGAATGGAGACATAAAAAGAACATTCCACTTGATTAAGTGAAGCATCTGTATATGAAAACTTTACCAGGACTTTTTGCCAGTTGCACTATTCGTCAATACTACTTTTTGACAGAACTCTAACCATTGATAACTACTGTGTTGTTAGTGAAAGGCATAACATACCCGCAAAAACCTTATCTCCGAAGCATGTATATTATTTTGTTCCACTTTTTTCCTTTGAGCATTGTTATCCACAAGAATTATGTTGCAACAAGTCAAAACATGTAAAAGAATAAAGGAAAGGACCTCGCACTAGCATTAGATTCGTTGAGCAGTTTCCTTCTTCAACATTTCCATCCTAACAGGTAGGCTCGAAGACATGGCCAAGAATGACCTTCACCAGTTCCTTCACTTCTTCTTCTTTGCACAAAGCTGCAAAATTCACTGCAACAACAGAAAGTCTATTCAATTAATATGGATTCATATCCAAACGATGAACCTTGAATATTGCATATAATTAGGTTGAAACAAAGTTCAAATCTCATCATTGAAATAAGTCGAAAAAGAGGCCCTAGCGCTTTAAGGAACAACAAAGGGGAACCGTCATCTTCCGTAGAACAGAAGCAAGTCAATATTGGAGTGTATTGGGTAATCAACATGCAGGAGCAAAAAATTCTCAGAAACTCCCAAGTTCTCTATTTCACACTTTAGCTCAGCAGTCATGCTAGTGAAAAATATCTCAACAAGCAAAGTCACCTCCAATACCAATATGCCCGTCTATTCTCCATGCTGACAATCCAGAAACAGTATTAAAACGAAGGAGTCAGCAAAATATTTGAAAACCCAATACATGCTCCCCTGATGTGGTGATACAAGCCAAAAGAGTATCAGCAGAGCATATCGGAGAATTTGTAGGCAGCTCAGCCATCATCAAAAGCAGTTCAATGTGAATACAAACAATACACGGTACTTTTCCTTACCCAAAAAAAAAAACAATACACGGTACTTTTTGTGAGAGAGAAAGTGAGTAAGTTAGTAATTTAATTAGATTGAGTGGAAGAAAAAAGAGGACTCGTGCACATTAATATAATGTGCCTATACAGCAAAAGATCTATGTTTTCGAAAACCAACAAAACAATAAGGGTTCCTAAAGCTAGAATAAAAAAAAGGATAGGATAAGTGCAGAAACTCGATGGGAGTTGTTCTAACAAATGCAGTTGACCACATCGTAACATGAAGAGCTCTGGTTATATCTGTGGCTAAGGTACATTATATCATGGCTTAGTCCAGTAACTTTTTGGTTGTGGACAGAAGAAACAATCATGGAGAAGATGCAAAGGCAATAACTTGAACACAAAATAGTACCCCAAGCAAGAATTGGAAATTCCAAACTCTGTTTTGGGACCGTCATAAGATAGGAACAAACCTGCAAGTGAGTGCAAAAGATCAGCTAAAAACAGGCATTTTCTTTATCTGAGTATATTATATCAGTGAAAACATGCCAAGATAGATGCAGCAAGAGGACGAGGAGAACGATAAAGCCTTGTCATCTCCTCCTTTTCATAGAGAAGATCCATGACATCCATGCATGCTTGGAAACTCAAAAGCTTCCCTACTGCTGCTACTTCCCTGAATTGAAGTACGCATGGAAACATTAGAGTACATCACAGCAGAAAAAATAAAGCTGGAAATTCATTTAACCATAGTCAAGGCGGAAAAAAGACTTGCTTGAATTGGAAGTAGAGTTGTTCAAGGAACATGAAAGCATCACTTGCAGATCCAATTTCAAAGTTCAGCATCTGAAATGACAGATCCATCATTCAATTTTCGACAGAAAATAGAGAAAGAAATGTTAATTCCGATTTCCAAGATATATACCTGCAAAAAGATCACTTCCTAGACAAAGCCAGCCTCATTAATCACAGCAAGATACATAAAAGAAGAGTTAGCTATTTTCAACGCTTAGGGATGGTAATTAGCATACTGCTTCGGAAAAGTCTCGAGTTGTAAAATGTTGTTCGGTGATGATCCGATCCCCCCAAGACTTCAAGGTTTTTACAGACAAGGGCGAGACAGATGTATCTGCTAGATATCAGACAATATCAAAAGATGACACAGGAGAGCCATCTAAGTAATAAGCTGATGATGCCAAAGCACTGGAGTTTACTTTGCTTGAGATCCAGATGGAGACAAGTGAAAATAACTGCAGGTTGCTCTCTCTAATAGGCTGTAGTAGCCAGTGTTGAGTGGCATTGCTCCCTTCAGACCTTTACAAAGGAAAGGTTGCTTGCTCAGTACAAAAAGAGCTGTTGACAATCCCGATCATCACCCACTTTAGAAAGAAATCGCAGGTATCGCATCGATATCCTTCTATCTAAGTCTCATTCCCACAAACAGACATCTGATCAAATTGATCGTTAAGAAAAAGGGGATTCGTAAAGGTAATGACACCTCCGGTCAGCAATTAAGACGAAGCAAACAACAACACCAAAATCGTCACTCCTAAAAACAAACTGACCAAACAAAGATTGCCCCAAGAAAAATACAACGTACAACAGAAACATTAACAGTATCTGGTCCAATGGCTGCAACATTTTTCAGATTAACTTGCAGCAACCTTGCCAGGGGATTCAACCAGAGGCTCCTTCGCCAAGACGAATTCAACCTGTTCTCACTCAACACAACGACGTAGCAACACTGAAGCTCTAAGGTTCGAAAAATCCCGCGAAGCGACGCCATTACAACCGGCGAACCAGCACATTATCGTTCTTCCAACTGGAATTGTCGAAGCAGCTAGACGAACCTGGAGAGAGAAGCGCAGAACCGATCGGCGAAAAGCGACAGGGCGGTGTATTTGACCACCGGATCAACTCCGAGCCGCTGCGAATGGCCAATCGGCGAGCCGGCGTCAGGAGAGCAAATCGGACCAACGGCGAGAGGGGATTTCAGGAGTGATTCGATGAGGCTGCGGAACCAGAAACTCACCTGCGCGGAGAGGATGAGGAATTCCACCATTGGAAGCCGCGGGTCGCCCGAACGATGCTCGTCCCCTTCCCACATTCTCCTTCGCTCTCTGCTGGCTCCGAGCGGAACGACCGTTGAAGAAACCTTAAAATTGGTCGACTTTTTCATTTTATTTTATTGCTTAATAAGTGCGTATAAATCATTGATTGCAAAGATAGTTACTTTCTATTTAAAGAGGATTTGCAAACCGATCATAGTACAGAAATTTATCCATTTTTAATTTATTGGCCATGCATAATCCGATGAATATAGTGCTTTGAATTAAAGGCGATCGGTTCCCGTCCGGTCCAATTCCTAGGCGATTTTATTAGACTAGAAACATGCCAAAAAAAAAAAAAAAAACATGCACCTGCTCATGGATTTATTGGATAAGTCCAGGACTTATCTTGCGTATGCAGAACAATGTCAACGAAGGATTCAATACTTTCCAAGACAAGCCAAAAAAGTTGAAGGTTCGAATGCGCCAAAAGATAAAAGTCATGTATTGAATCAAACCACTGGACAAAACCCCACAACTAAAAAACACAAGACTAATATGCCTCCATTTTTATTTTATTTTTTATTTTTAAAAAGTAACTATAAAGTTAATATTTACTTGTTTAGGGTTTGCTTCTTTCTTTTGTACTTCCCAACTTGCTACGCTGTGCCCATGTCCAAAACTACTCTCTAAGCTTTACTTGGGCCCTTAAAATTGGGAACTGGACTGTCTGGCTACCGGTTATATATATATAATTCATTAGCTAACTCAGTAGTTTAAGTACAAAAGACTAGGCTCCGAACAAAATAAAGCCCGTAAAAGTTCCGACAGGAAAACATTGTCATCTTGAGATATTTAATTTGCAAAATTCTTTATTAAATTACGAACCGATATAAAATGATTACAATTATGCTTATTCCAAGAATGGTTGTATATTTTTCCTCTTTACGCTAGTTCAATCAAGAAAGCGATTGCATAAGAGGCTTAGTTTTTGTCAAGGAAAAAGTGGCATTCGTCTCTCTTTCATATTTCCAACACGTTGCTTGTATTATACCCATAGTTATAGGTTTTCAATCAAGTGCCTAAATGACGACTAATTCTACCAAATGCGCTTAACTTTAACTTTTTAATAATGGGTTTTGATTGGAGCTCGACCAATGTTTCGAAGAAAATCCGACAGCCAATTTGTTTATTCTGCCCACAGTTCCTCAAAATGTAATTTTGATTTTGAATAAAGTGACTTGATTATTAAAAATTTGAAAATTCAATGCATCATCATGTTTGGATTGAAATCGAGTATGCTCGACTTGATTGTGAAACCTACTAAATAAGCGATTTAAAATAAAATTATCAGCCAAATTAGCTGACCTTAGATAAGCTTGCTCAAATTCAACAAACTGAATGGGTAATGAAAGGCAATTTACCTGAATATTTATCCATTTTTACCATCAAGTAATCGAGTGCAAAAGTTTCTTTCCTAGTTTTATGAGACCCGTGAGCAATTCCAACTCTTCACCTTAACTGTGATCCTGAGTTTATGCAAAACCTCCGCCCCCAATTTTTAGAAATTGTTTTGACCGTGTCCGTCTTTTTTGCCTCCGTGATCCGGCCACATCTTGTGGTTAGTGTGGCGGTATACCTCTCGTATGGGAGAGGGTGGTGCTGAATGGAGCGGACGACCTTGCCGCCGCAGGGGAATCCGAGCTTGCAATGGAGCTTCCCATCGTCGTCGAGGCGAACGACGCGCTCAGGGCTGCTTGGAGATAGAGCCGTCAATATGGGTCAAAGACCCATATTTGACCCATATTTTGTATAAAATGGGTCTTATATGGGTCATTAACATTTAAAGGACTCATTAAAAATGGGTCCAAAAGGTTGAGGTGAAATTAAATGGGTCAAAACTGGGCCACGCATGAAACCCATTTTCGACCCATATTGGACCCATTTTTGACCCATAACTCTCACAAATTACAAATGGACCTAGGGTCTTTCCGTTTGTTTCACGGAAAATGTGATACTTTCGGAAATCATTTTTTAGGAAGTCATTTTTCAAGAAAATGATAATATTTTCCGATGTTTGATTAATACTTAAAAGTAAACTGGAAAACAATTTTCGTTGTTTGTTATGGAATTGATTTTCGGGGACCGACGGTGGCAGCGGCCGGCGATTGGCCGCGGCAACGACAGGTGGCCGGCCGCAGCGGCGACGGCTGGCCGCGGAGACCGGCGGCCGGCCGCGGAGACTGGCTGAGGCGACCTGCGGCCGGCCGAGGCGACCTGCGGCAGGCCGCGGCGACCGGAGACCGGCCGCAGAGACTGGCCGAGGCGTCCGGCCGGAGCGACCGGCGGCCGGCCGCGGAGACCGGCCACGGCGACCGGCCTCGGGACCGCCGGTCGGCCGCGGAGACCGACCTCGGCGACCGCCGGCAGGCCGCGGCGACCGGCCTCGGCGACCGTCGGCCGGCCTCGGCGACCGCAGGCCGGCCGCGGCGACCGGTGCCAGCGGTTGACCCACGACCATATCCGGCGGCAGCCAACCGGCGGCAGTAACCATCAGTGGCGACCTGTCGCCGCCAACCGCCGCCGCTCGCCGTGGCTGGAGAAAAATGAAAGAAAAAATAAAAGCAAAATAAAATAGGTTAAATGAGTTATATAATTTTTTTTAGAATATTAGTGTGATTTGGCAATATGGGTCAAAATGGGTCAAGTCGGGTATAGGTTGGTTGCGGGTTGAGTCGGGTATGGGTCATTGAATATGGGTCAAAATGGGTTAGACGGGTCAATATGGGTCGGACCATATTCGATCCGATCCAAACCCGACCCGACCCACCCATTTGACACCTCTACTTGGAGAGGAAATACGTGGAGAATGGGGAAGCGCCGAGACAAGGATTTAGTAACAAGAGAAGATGGAGTTACGTTGTGTATGCTTCAGGCTAATATAGATTACCCATTCATACTTGGTGATAAGCTGGAGTTGCTCGCCGGTTTCATACTACTGAAAGGTGTTTATAATTCGGTTCGGGTTTTACCAATACCCGAGCCAAACCGAACATTGAAGACGACATACTTCCTGTGACCCGAACCGAGGCCCAATCGGGAATACACCCGAAAGACATTCGGGTTGGTTCGGTTGGGATCAAGTTGTCGGGTCGTCCCCCTTTTTTTCTCCCCCTCCTCTTCTCTAGTACAGTACTAAAAAAAATCCATTTCCAATTCGAGCTCCTCACCTTACACCGATTTTGCCGCTCGGTATCAAGAAAAGTCAAGCTCCTCCGATGATGAATCTCACTCAGAACTTGCGCAATGATCAATTGACCAATCTGCCCCTCCAGATAGCGAATCTAAGCAAGTGCAACAATGACAAAACAAAATCGAGCGAAATAATTTTTTTTTTTTTGAGGTGCTCTTGAGACGGACCGGATTTTCATCGTCCTCGTGGTTTTAAGAGGTCCTGATGTGGTCCAAGATCGTCTTATACATAGAGAAAATCCGTCACAAGAACGATCAGAAATTTCAATTCTGCGCTAGATCGGGAAAATGGTCATAACTTTTTCGATACATATCCAAATGACCTGATTCCAAAGCCAAAAGTATGAAAACTCTTGGATCTACAACTTTTATCTTTTTTGAGTTTTCTGAGATGAACAATTGAGGAAAGTCGAATTTGGGAAGGAAGTGGATCGGCATGAATTGATAAAATGAGGAAAATATAGTAATTTTAGGGGTTGCTTTTCTAGGCCTCCAAGAAAGTTGACTGGGAAACAATTTTTCAAAGTTGATAGCTGCAACTCTTCAAGGATGCAGTATTTTAAAAAGCTCCGACTTTTCAAAGGCAGAAAGGCAAGGAAAGGAAAAGAAAAGAAAAGAAAGAGTGGTGAGACTATTTCTACCCCCGTGTTATTAATCCATTCCATTTTTCACAGGATAAAGAACAATAATGATTTTCATATTTACTGAGATTCCTCTCGTGGGTAACGACGTGGTTAAATAGAATCAAGCTTCTTTAGTATTTCGATAAAAGGGTGAGGCGAAAGAAGATGAGAGAACCGAAAGAAGGTTTTTAGTTAGCTTATAGCCTGTATTCTCATTACCTAAGTAAAAATTTGTGCAGCTTTAATCACCAAGGTAAACTTGCCTTATGTTGTGGTAAAAGCGTTGATGTTCTCTCCCGCGGCAGCTAAATCATTTCCAAACCCTAAGGCACCATTGGTCGGTGCACTGCAAGGTGTCGACGTCAAATTCCCCTTGCAACTCGCCATAAAATTATGCCGCGTGGTTTCAACTTTTGAACTCTCTGGTCAAATCCAACATTACCATACATGTGTTTCTAGACTTTGTGAAGAACCCCAAACCAAAGAATTAGAAAGATTGCTGTCGTCACCGCGAGGCGGAGCAATGCCTGCGATTGGTTGAAACGCGACCCATCAACACAAATTTAGTGGTGAAAATGTTTCGCCATCAAGATTGCCAGGCGAACAAATCCCGCAGCGCTCATTTCGTCGTGAATTGGAGTTCTATCTGGGGAATAAAGAAAAAAGGAAATCCATCGCCATTCAAGTCAATCTAAACTAATATTTCACATTTAGTCCCTACCGGAACGAGTCAAAATGACCCGTGCATTATAACCAGAGGGGCTCTTGGCCTAAAGACAGCCCTAATCTACCAAACCCACTTGCCATTAATCATTAATTTTTGTCCCTTTGCTTGGCATAAAATAAGCCATCGAAGGTGATGCAAACGCAAAGCGACGATGCTCTTCCATGGTTCCATGGAAAACCATGGCCCATCCTAAGGCCTTTTGTCTAATTACGTGTGTCCTAATCTTCCAATTTGGACAATTCTTGTGGTTGGGATCCTCCAATCAATTTGATCCCAGGGATGCTCCTAATCATTGGCTAATAATGTTTAACTTAATCACACATTAATCTTGGCCTGCATGGAGGTCGGCAAGCAAAGGTGAGAACATAGGAAGCATTCTTTTTGTTTATTATTTCTGGCCACACTTATTGGACCAAAACAAAACCCTTATATTCAAATCCAATGAAAGCGATGGATGACTTCCAATACGCGGCGATACATGTATAATAAAGACATATAGGTTTCAATGTACACTCCTCGCCAAACTAAAACACAGGTAAATTCTAGAAGCTTCTCATGGGGCTATTTTAGGTTTCCCTTTTAAGTTCAAATAAAAACGCCACCCTCATCACCATGCTTCCTTTCGTGTATTGCTATAACTGCAGCGATGATGACCTCAAATTTGGAAGCCGGACCGG